>LR753378.1:143743-289917 GCA_902729485.2 Mus minutoides
CTGCCTCTGCCTCTGCCTCTGCCTCTGCCTCTGCCTCTGCCTCTGCCTCTGCCTCTGCCTCTGCCTCTGCCTCTGCCTCTGCCTCTGCCTCTGCCTCCCAAGTTTTAATAATATGGCTGAGAATTTTAATAATATGGCGGTGGTGTATTCTGACCAGATGTGACCCATTAGTCCCATATCCCTTATAAGTACAGGAGGTCACCTGGGTTTCCTTAATACCAGGAGCTCCTGGCCCAGATGGGCAGGAAGTTTGCTCAAGTCAGATGGTGGAGTCAGCAGGGACTTAAAGATGGAAGAGACAAGGGTGGGAAGAAGCCACTGAGTAGAATGAGCCACAGGATGGAGGCAGTGGAGGTCTCAGTGTGGGATAGGTAGTGTCCTGGAGCCCAGCGACAGAGCCTGGCCTTGCAGCCACTCTGCTTTCAGAAGTGGCTACTTCACAAGCTCAGGCTTTGACCAGGAAGCTGTTTAGCACTAGGAGACCAGCTTACACAGGATGGCATGGTCACCCTCTTCTGCTGGACTGTACATCTGGCTGAGTGGAGGCCTCTGGGTTTGGAACTCTACCTCTCTGCTGGATTCCTTGCTGTCAGAGATCAGAGCACCCCCATGAGTCTGCCTTTGGTTTTATTGGAAGTCCATTCTCTGGGACAGAAAGGAGTACCTGTTGTCTGTGACACTCTCTCCAGTCCTGTAAAGCCTGGGATACACAGGGCCTTATTTTTTTTGCTACCATGTAGGATGGGAACTGCTCTGAAAAACTTTGATCCAGAAAGAAGAGGCATGGAGGTAGGAGGCTGGTGGTGAGGTCCCGTAGGTACCACATCACCTATAGGCCAAGTAGCCCCTCTCTGAACTCTGCGGTACTTAACTTCATGTAGAAATCTATCATTTCCAAGACTGGAGAGATTTGGATTCACATTCCATCACCCAGGTTAGGTGGGTACAATCTGTAATCCTGGCTCAAGGGATTCAGTGAGTTTTTTTGCAGACACACACACACACACACACACACACACACACACACACACACAGAGACAAACAAATAATAAATAAATAAGAAATCTTAAACTGATCATCTCTCTCCCTTATCTTATTTCCAGCCCCCCAACTCTTGCTTATTCCTCATGTCTGTAGCCAAGTTGGAAGGTTTGAGAAAGCCAAAGGTGGACATGTAGCTCAGCAGTAGAGTGCTTGCCTAGCGTGCGCAAGACTCAATGTTCCATTTTCATGTTGGTGAAAAATGACCCACAGGGATATGACTTTAGCTGAGTGGGAGAGCACACGCACGAGACATTGGGGCAGGGGAAGGAGACTCCTCAAGACCTTTGGGCCTGAAGTAGGGAACAGGGCCTCAGAGCGTGTGTGGCTCAGCGGGCAGAGCGAGCGCTGGCTTAGCATGAGTGAAGCCATGGAAGAAGGAATGGGGTAGAAATGGGGACTGTCGCTTTCCCAGCTGTACCATTTGGATGTTGCTAAGGGTGTTGTGAAACAGGAGCTGAGGGAGCCCTTGTCCTGGGCCACCTCTCCGCATGAGTGTCACTGAGTTACACAGCACACACTAGCTTCCTCTGTTGCACTGGGGGCCCTGTGTTATCTCTCTGGCTTCTGACTCATGACTATGGAAGTCAAAACTGCAGTTAACATAAAACCTCATTTGCCCTCCCTCCTTCCCTTCCTCCCTCCCCGACTCCTTTCCTCCCCCTCCCACCCCAGCTCTCCAAGTCACAGATGCCCACCTTGTATTTTTCTCTTTATGCCTTGGGAGCTGTAAGGTTGGCTTTGCTAGAACTAGGCAAGACCACCATCGCCACCTGATCTGCTCCTTCTACTGATGGGCTGTGAGAATCTTCTCTAGGAGGAAGGTGGGGGGAGGGAGGGAGGGAGGGAGGGAGGCACTGAGGGCAGGAGGGAAGGAGGAAAGAAAGAATAAAAGAAAGAAGAGAAAATCCAACCCCCAGGCATGCAGCCTGCCCACTCGGAAGTGATTCATGGTTTGATTCAAGTAAACCCAAGGGAGGCGGGAGGGAGGGCGGGAGAACTGGGAAAGGAGGCAGGAGGGGTGTGAGAGAAGACTTAGCCCCTAACTGGTTTCTGCTTCATGGAAGAAAGCTTCGAGGGGGTGGAGGGAGAGGGGGAGGAGAGGGGTGTGGGGAGAGGGTAGTGACAATGGGAGGGGTGTGGGGAGAGGGTAGTGACAATAAAACACAGGATGACTAAGAATCCTGTCGGAAGAATTGTTTGTTTGGTGAAGTGAGTTGATACTGAAGTTCCCTGGCAGAGGAGACCTGAGAATGGCCCTGATCTGGGAGGAGTGACTGTCAGTGTCCTACCCTTATTTTGAAGAGAACAAAGATGGCGCTTTATCTTGGGGTCCTTAGGAGTGGAAGGCCCACTTGGCAGCCTGCTTTCTTCTCCAAGGAAGAAGACTCAAGACCTTCTGACAGTGGATGGATTTCTTGGCTTGTCATCCTCTTTTCTTCTTTTCCTGTTGAGTTCTATGTTCAAGGCTGGCACACCTCTTGCTCTGAAAAGCTACTTTTATGCCCACCTTGTCATGTGGTCATAGGAAGAGATACTCCTTTGGGTATATAGGATTCAGGCCGGTGCTTCATTTTAGATTGTCCAAGTGACGTGCCACACCATTAACCCATTTCCCAGAAGGCATTTTGGAAGGTGTGTGTCCTGGGGTTGGTCTAAGGGGAGTTGAGCTGCTTGGTGGGAGGCCTGAGTCAAGTAGGGTGAGAAGTGATTGACAAGTTGATCAGGAGACCCCCACCTCTGACCCCCTCTGGAATGTGAGGGATACCTTGGGGTATTTCCTATAGGTGGCTCTTGGCAGCCTAAGCCCATCAGATTGCCAAGGACTGTGGGCATCCTGGATGTTCTGTGAGTTATCTCTTAAAAGACTAAAGGGCTATCTTCTCTCCCAATCTGGAAGCAAGCTGTCTTAGGGTTTCTATTGCTGTGAAGAGACACCATGACCAAGGCAGCTCTTATAAAGGAAAACATTTAATTGGGGCTGCCTTATAGTTCAGAGGTTTAGTCCATTATCATCATGGTGGCAAACATGGCAGCATGCAGGCAAGCATGGTGCCGGAAAGGTAGCTGAGAGTTCTACATCTTGATCCGCAAGCATCAGGAAGAGAGTGACAATGAGCCTGGCTTGAACATTTGAAATCTCCAAGCCCACCTTCAGAGGGACACTTCCTCTGAAGGTGGGTGGAATCAATTTGGATTTTAGCAGCATTCTCCATAGCTTGAAAGTCCTGATGGTACTGAAGAGTTGAGCATGTGTGGACATAGTATGAGGAGAGAAAGCCAGTGCGTAAAAAACAGCTATGAAGCAGAGCTCTGATGAATCACCGTCCTCCTTCTCTTCCTCTTCCTCTTCCTCTTCCTCTTCCTCTTCCTCTTCCTCTTCTCCTCTTGCTCCTCCTGCCCTTCCCTCATCCCTCTCCTACCTCCTGACCAAAATTCATCCTGCTGCTTCTTACAGGGAAGAAAGAGGGGACAGAGACACTTACATCAGAGCCAAAGGACGTCATCTGTGGATTCAGACTATTTGGCAGTTGTGGAAAATTGGGTTTGTTGTGTAGCACCCAGGTTGGACAGCAAGCCCGGCTTCTCTGTGCTGTTTATCACATCGGACGTAACCTAACACCATATAGAGTTTTCACTTGAAAACAAGAATAGTCCCCCCCCCCCACAAATACACAGGGTCCTTGTATTCAGGGAGAACTTCTGCGACAGCATCTACTCTAGAGTTTTTGTTCCCTTCCACCTGTGCCTACCCGCAGGCTTGCCCTTAGCCTAGGCCTCTCTGGGGAGTGGAGAAGCAGACCCCTCTGGTGCTCCTCATGTCTAGATTTTCCAGTGAAGAAGGTGCCTCTGATATCTAAGAGGGAAGGCCTAGGGGCTGCTTAATGTCTTACAAGGCCCAGAAAGTAACGACACCCAGATCTCTTCACTGCACTCTTCCCCGAGTCTATAAAGCCAACACATGGGAAGTTTTTCACTCACAGCCAGTATCAAAGTTCCCATTGATCACCCTCTTCCTGATCCAGAGAGGCCATACTCAAGAGTCTGCCCTCAGGACACCCTGACAGCCATACTGTGTGGGCCATCTCTCCTAAGGGGGCAAGGCTGGGTTCTAGGATTTTTTTGGGGGGCAGTCCTTTGCACAGAAGGGAAAATTTTGATATGAATACTTCAAGAGCCATAGAAGGAGAGGTCCTACATCAATTGCCTATGGCCCCAAAGCCACACAAGACCAATGTAAGGGACTGTTAAAGCCACCACCATGTTTGTTGTTGTTGTTTTGTTTTGTTTTCTCCCCATTTTTCTGGGTTAGCTTTGCTCTTTGGACCAGAAAGGACAAAAATAAAACCCACATATAATACAAAACTCAAAAAAAAAAAAAAAAAAAAAAGGGAAAATGTCATGATTTCTGCAGACCAGTGAAGGCCAGAGGTGTGATGGGGGATTACATTGTTCAGGTGACTGTGTGCTTCTGCTGATACAGGTGTGACTTAGGAAAGTGTGTGGCTGGGTATGGTTTTCATTGGCAAACCCAAGTTAGGCAAGAGCCTCTTCTTTTAACACCAGAGGCTCCCAGGTGTTGGGAGAAACTGTGGAGAGTAAGCCACGGTTATGTAGGAGCAGAGGTTTGGGACGAGTATCCTACTCTGACAACTTGAAAAAATAAACAGGAGCATTTGGGGGTAAGTTCATGCTGCTTGTAGATTAATCCCGAAGGCCCAGAGGAAAGTCATTCTCCACACACTAAAGATAAGTCCTTGTGAAATGACTACAGCCTGCTCGGGTCATGCAACTGAGATCAGGGCGTAGGGGTGAGTCACACGGGCTTTCTGTGAACTCAGGCGGCCAGAGGGAAGTTTGTCAGCCTCTCACAAGAGGATGGAATGGGTGCTTGCAAGTCGACTAAGAAGACTAATGACGGAGTCAGTGTATTAGTCTGCTAGTGCTGTGTAACAAGCCGTGCCAACACCTCAGCGGGCCATAGGGCAGCAGCTGCCTGGTACTTCCCGGTGCTCGCTGAGGTGTAGGGGAACAGGAGGAAGTACACAGTGATTCTGCTGATGTTCCATTGTCCAGGGTCAGTCAAGGGACAAGACAGTCCTTGTGACCAGTACTGTCCAATGGCTGCATCTCAACCTTGCCTCTTGCCATGAGTGGATGTGGGTGTTGCTCTCACGTCATGTAGGGTCTTTTTTTTTTTTTTTGGATATTTTCTTTATTTACATTTCAAATGTTTCCCCCTTTCTAGTCTCCCCTTTGGAAACCCATCCCTCCTCCTCCTGCCTCTATGAGGGTGCTCACCCACCCACCCACCCACTCCCGTCTTCCTGCCCTGGCAGTCCCCTACGCTGGGGCATCAGACACCCTCAGGTTCAAGGGCCTCTCCTCCCCACTGATGTCCAACAAGGCCATCCTCTGCTACATATGTGGCTAGAGCCATGGGTCCCTCCATGTGCATTCTTTGGTTGATAGTCCAGTCCCTGTGAGCTCTGAGGAGGTCTGGCCTGTTGACACTGTTGCTCCCTCCATGGGGCTGCACACCCTCTCAACTCCTTCAGTCCCTTCTCCAACTCCTCCATCGGGGACCCCCGTGTATTGTCCAATGGTTGGCTGTGAGCATCTGGTGGGGTAAGGTCTTTAGAAGACTTGGAGCCTCAGGATAACTGAAAAGAAGGCTCGTCCCAGGGAGAGGCCAGAGTCCAGCAGTGAGGGGTGGAGAGAGGGGGAGGGGAAGGAGAGCAAGCACAAGACCTTCAGATTTCCTCACTTCATGGCCCAGGTTTCTGAGATGTGGCTGGGGTTCAGAAGAGGTGCTGATGGAGCACATGGTAACAAAAGGCTCCCTTCACCCCTTATGCCCTACCTCCGCCTGTTTTCAGCGCTGGTCTGAGAGACTGCCTTGAGAGACTGTCTCTGCTTATCAGAAGCTCTGTGGCCTTTGGGGAGCCTCCGAAGGTCTGAGCTAGGCAGTTAGCAGCGGTTCAAGGCTATGTTGGTTTCTCACATGGCAGTGGGCCTGGCAACTTATCCACGCTGACTAGGTCCTGAGGTATTTCTGGAGTTTGTATGTTCTGTTCCTGACCTGTGACCCCTTGCTGATCCCCCACATGGTTGCTGGACCATAGATAGGAGTAGTATTGGTGTGAGGTGGGCTCCAGCCCAGCCCTGTCACCCAGGCGGCACTCTGGCTGACTTCATCCTCACCATCGGCTCCAGCCTCTGGCAGGTCCCCATCCTTGGCTATGGCTCCCACCACCATTTTGGGACACTTTACAGGTCCCATTTGGAGCCAATGGGAGGAAGCTTCATTTCCTGCCACAGGAAATTGTTTGGCTGGGGAAGAATATGTTTAAAGATTAAAACCTTCTGTCCAGGGAGCTGGAGGGAGATTTTAGAGAAAGATGTTTGGGGGGTCAACCACGAGGAAGACACTGGGTGTGGGAAGAGAACTCAGTCACAGTTGGGAAGTGGGTCTCGAGGTGGCTTCCTGGGACTGCCTCTCACAGCCATTTGGCCACTGGGAGAGAGGCAGGCCTGATTTAGAGAGAGAAGCTTGTCATGAAACACAGTCTTCTCTGTAACTAAGCAAGCTCATGGCAACATGAGCTCAGAATGAAGACTTAATTACTGGATTTACTTAATGGGCTCCCAGCCATGCTAGGCTTGGGAGGGTGTGTTCTGGACACATCAGCTGTGTTAAATCCAGCAGCTGGAACGCCCAGTTCACTCATACTGTTTGGTAAGTGTTGGTGTGCATTTTGAGTGGGACAGAGGAGGAAGGAGGATCAGCCCAGGCTTTGAGGAGGAGTTGCCATAATTGTCTCTGAAGAAGTGAATGAGATACTTTTGCCATTTTGCCGTGCATGTGTAGATTTTATAGCTTAGAAGCAGAGACATGGCCCAGATGACTTCTTGAAAATCTTATCAGATGACTGGCAGTCATGTGCTCAAGACCTGTAGAGAGTGACTATCTTCCAGCCAGGAGAGCTGGCTTCTTGCTGCAGCCCGGGTACCGACTCCTGTGTGGCTCTGGGGCTCATTTGACCTTTACTTCAGACTGGCATAGGGGGTTGGATGCAGTGAGCCAGGAACACCAGAGACTTATCTTATGAACCATACAGCCAGCATGGTGCTGGCAGAGATGACCTGCTGTGAGCCTGGAGTCCTATGAAAGTGACAGGCACCAGGAAGACAGGAAGTCCCATGGTGGCTGCTCCTGCTGTGGTTCTGAATCACCCAAGCCAGGAAGGTTGGGCTTCTTCTTTAGCCAGGGCTCGGGCATGGGAGTGAGGCAGGGAGGAGCCACAGGAGGTTACTATGCAGTGGGTTACTGTTGTCTGATGTGTTCGCACTCTTCCCAGCGCTGCACAGTGTCTTAGCCTCCTATGTGTCTGGTGATAGGACTTCTATTTCAGATAACGATGTAAAGCCTGAAGTTATAAGTGGTTTGCTCAAATTCATCGAGTTGCTAAACATGGGAACAGCAAATCCAGGCTTAGACAAGTCCAAAGTCTTCACCTCTCTTGCCTGGTATAAGTTACAAATAAACTACCCACACTTAAAGTGTACTGTCTGGTAAATTTCAACTTGTATCTGTCCATAAAACCATCACCATCAAGATGACAAATAGAGCCGGCATCCTGCTGATATCTCCTTTCCCTTGGTGAATCCGTCTCTCCCATCCCTGCATGCATGCTTCACCTTCCCAGGTAACTGCTAAGCTATTCTCCCAGCGTGGATTAATTTGTATTTCTACCACAGTTTGCTGGGCATGGAGATGCCTCCTGTAGCCCCAGCACTTAGGAGGTTGAGTCAAGAGGATTGCACAAGTTTGAGGCTGGCCAGTGAGTTATATTGTACCAACCGTCACCAATGCTAGAGTGACACCCATGTCAAAAACCAAAGGAAGTGGTTACAATTTTACACACACAAAAAAGAACAACCCAGTTTCTCTCACTTATGGGATCAATCTGCTCACTGTACCATAGGCCAATAATCTTTTAATTGTCAGTCACTCTTTGTGTGGACATATCAGTGCACTTAGATGTTTGTGCTTTCGAGGACATACTGTGTTGTTTCCACTGGGGAATGCTCCCAAGCAGACTAGGTGGACCCTATGGTGGGTTTTGGGTTTGGATGTGAAGTGTACCCTGTAGGGTCACGTGTCTGAACACTTAGTCCTAAGCTTTCATAGCACTAGAAGGTTATGAAACCTTCAGAGGTAGAACTCCACTGGAGGAAGTAAGTCACTGGAAGTAGGCTCCCTCCAAGGCGTCATAGCCTCCTGCTCGCTCTGCTTCCTGAGCACAGATGCAGACTGTCCAGCTGACTTACTGATCCTGATATGTCTTCTGCAATGATGGGTTGTAGTTCTCTGGAAGCCAAAATAAGCTATTTCTCACTTAAGTTGCTTTTTTTTTTTTTCAGAGTACTTTATTACAGCAACTAACTAAGATGAAAGCCAGTACCAGGAGTGAGGTGAAGTCCATCACGGTGGGAAGTCAGGAAGTAGGAGCCCCAGGAGGCTGGTCACAGTGCACACACAGCCAGGAAGGTTGTGCCTAGCTCATGTCTTCCTTTGTAATAGTCTAGGATCTCATCCCAGAGACTGATGCTACCCAGAGTGGGTTTCTCTCCTCATCTCAGTGAACCTGATCAGGATAATCCTCCGCAGACGTCACAGAGACCCATCTCCCAGGTTCTTCTAGGTTCATGAGATTGACAGTTGAGACTGACCATCACAGTTTTGGTCAGAGTATGTAATCACAGCAACTGGAAAAGAAACTATTACAGCAAGCTTTTGCTTTGGACTGTCTCTCAGAGCCATTGTATCACTGTTTTCCATGCGTGATATGTAAGAGTTCCCGGTCGCTCCACACCATTGCCAGCATGTGGTGCTCACAGTCCTTTTAATTACAGCTGTTCTGATAGTCGTATGGTGGCATCTCATTGTATATAGTTACGTTTTGCTTTATATGGGTATTTTGCCTGCATTTATTTATGTCCATGTGTATTTATGTCCATATGTACCATGTGTGTGCTCGGTGCCTGAGGAGATCAGAAAAAGGCACCAGAGACTCTGGGACTAGAGTTACGGATGCTTGTGAACCTCTGTGTGGGTGCTGGGAACCAAACTCTGCTTCTCTGCAAGAACGGCACATGTTTTTAATTGCAGAGACATCTCTCCTGTCCCTTAGATTTTTTTTCCCCTTGTTCCGGTCAACCCTGCTCGCTCCGGCCGGCTCTACTCGCTCCGGCCAGCCCCGCTTGCTCCGGCCGGCCCCGCTCACTCTGATCGGCTCTGCTTGCTCCAGTCAGCCCCGCTCGCTCCGGTTGCTCTCTCCGGTCCAAGGATTCGTTTTTATTATTATTCTTCATAAGTACGCTGTAGCTGGCTTCAGACGCACCAGAAAAGGGCATCAGATCTCATTACGGGTGGTTGTAAGCCACCATGTGGTTGCTGGGATTTGAACTCATCACATTCGGAAGAGCAGTCGGGTGCTCTTACCCGCTGAGCCATCTCACCAGCCCCCTGTCCCTTAGATTTAATCCATGCTTTCCTTATTAGTAGTGACATAGAACATCTCTGCCATCTTTAACTTTTTAAACTAGCATTTGATTAAGTGACTCACATGCTATTTAAATGTTGGGTTGCTTTTGGCATTCTTTATCCTTGAAAGGACCTCTGTGAGATATATATTCTTTGCCAGTATTCTCCTCTGGCTTGTCACCTTTCTTTTTGTCCAGGTTTTATACCGATCAGAAGTCTCTATCCTGAGTCCCAGTGTATCCATATGTCAACTTTGACTTTTACGGACAGTATTTTTGGTGGAGCAGCTGAGAAATCACTGTCTGGTCACAGAGCTCCTCACTGGTTTGAGTTTTATTCTTTGACCCTCAATTTCTACAGCGGTGTAAGGTGCAGGTTGAAGTTCATTTTTCTTAGTGTGGATCTTCAGGAGGTTCGGCACCACATGCTAAAGGATTAACCTGTCCCCGCTGGTGTGTCTTTGGACCTTTGAAACAAGTCAATGTCCCATGTATATGTGACTGTTGATGGTCTTTGTTGGGTCTATTGGTGTGATGGTCAGTTTTGAGGACGTCGGCACACTGCTTTGATGACGGTAGCACTCTTGCTTTTTTTTTTCTTCCATCTACTGTTTGTCTTTGTGCATGTATATGTGTGCTTGTGTGGATTTGTGTGTGTGCAGGTATGCTGATGTGTGCAGGGACCTCCTATGCACATGTTCGAACGTCTGTGGCTGCCAGAAGGTAGCTTTGGCTGCTGTTCCTCAGGTGCCATCCACTTTGTTTTTATTCTCTGGGACAGGGTCTCATTGACCCTGGTTTCACCATATAGGCTAGGCAGGGATCTGGCTGTTCCGCCTCCACTGTGCACTACCCAAGCCAGCTCTTTTCACACGGGTTCTGGAGACTGAACTCCTTGTGTTCTTACACTTGCAACACAGGTACTTTGCTAAGTGGACCATCTCCCTAGCACCCGTTGTTACTTTGAAAGCAAGATGATATCCTTCCCAGTGCCCAGGAGGGACTCTCCAGCTCCACTCTTCCTCACGGCTGGCTTGGCCTTTCTCTGGCCACTTCTCTCCTGTCCCTCTCCTTCCCATCAGAGAGGTGGCCGCAGCATCCAGCTAACCTTGCGTTGAGGCTTATGTCTTACCTTGAAGGGGCAGTGTGGCCACCTCCCTTATCTTTGGGGGCTTCGGTAAAGAAAGTGAAGGGAGCTGAAGGATTTTGTCTTCATCTACTACTAACCATTCTCTTGTTCCCTCTTCTTTGACCTCAGCTCAGCCCCTTTGCCTAGGGCTGGCTTAGAGAATGACAGCAGTTACCAAGAACACTGAGAGGAGTTCTCCCCAGTTGGTGCTGTGTAAAGTGGTTTCTAGTAGCGATCAGGAGAGGGGAGACTGTCCCCATCTTACACATGGGGCAGGTGAGGGTCCTAGTACCCAGGCTTGCATAGTCAGGAACATCTTCAGGTCTTAGGATTTCACATCTGGCTGCCTTCCTTCTGTGCCTCAAGGACTAGTTTCAGGCTGTCCTCTCTTGTTCGGCTCTGTAATTACTGTTTTCAGCTGTAGGGGCTCCTAGGTCTGGGCCTCATGGGAGGGAGGTAATTACATCCTTCCACAAGCCCTTAGTCAGCAGCTCTCAGTCCCTGTGACCAAGCCTAGCACTGACCTTTGTCCCTCCCTATTCCAAGCCAGTAGCTTGGAGATTATTTGGACCCTGGTTGGCTCTGGTTGACACATCTGGCCAGCCCCTCTCTTATAAAGTACTCATAAAATCTGTTGAATTCAGACCCATAGGTGCCCTAGGGACAGAGAGACAGCTGGCAACGGCTCTCAGCTAGCCTGGCCCAGCTACTAGAAACATCATGCCCTCAACCCGGGCCTCCTAGGACAGCTTTCTTGTGGAAAGGACAGTCCTGCCTCTCCTCTATACTCGCCACCCCACCACCTCCCAACCTGTGGACCCCACGCAGCCAGACTTATTGTAGGGCCTGTTGTTCTCACATGTGTACACATGCACAGTCCACTAAACATCTGAGAGGCCATTTATTCCTTTCAGAGAAAAGTGGGACTCCCTGCCGGGGCAGCTCTCCAGGTCATTTAGCTTCCTTTTGTGTAGTCTTTTTTTTTTTTTTTTTTGGTTTTTCGAGACAGGGTTTCTCTGTGTAGCTCTGGCTGTCCTGGAACTCACTTTGTAGACCAGGCTGGCCTCGAATTCAGAAATCCGCCTGTCTCTGCCTCCCAAGTGCTGGGATTAAAGGCGTGCGCCACCACGCCCAGCCCTTTTGTGTAGTCTTATACTTAGCTTCCACCCTGTTCAGAAGTCTCCTCTACAGGGCCAGACTGGTGGCATGTATATCTACTTGTGCTTATTTCAAGAAGGTCCCTTTCCTTGAGGGCTACTACTCTGAGAACCCTGGCACCTATTGGGTGCTAGACCCCCTCTTCCAGCCTAGGAAGCCTCAGCCTTCCTTGGTGGGCCTCCTTGTTTCCTTTGGGAGCTGGGACCCTGTTCAGCAAGAACAGTTAACAGTGGTGTTCAGATCTGGTCCCCTGTGTCTAGGGGAGAAATGAACTCAAAGGGGCCTGCCAGCAACCTTGAACTCCCCAAGAGCTGCTGGGGGATGGACTTAGGAGACGGCAATCCAAATCTACTTAACTGACACCTTCTGTCCCTTCTTTGCTATGGCAGGTCACTGGATGGCCGGCTGCAGGTGTCCCATCGGAAGGGGCTCCCTCATGTTATCTACTGCCGCCTGTGGCGATGGCCAGACCTGCACAGCCACCATGAGTTACGGGCCATGGAGCTCTGTGAGTTCGCCTTCAACATGAAGAAGGATGAAGTGTGTGTAAATCCTTACCACTATCAGAGAGTAGAGACACCAGGTATGTGAGCGTGGCCCTGCCCTCCCCCTCCTACCTACTCTGGAGGGTCTCAGAAGCCCTTGGGGCTGGGACCTCAGTACGCTGGCACTGATCCACCTCTGTTGTGTCTCTCTTGGGGACAGTTCTACCTCCAGTGTTGGTGCCCCGCCACACCGAGATCCCGGCCGAGTTCCCCCCGCTGGATGACTACAGCCATTCCATTCCCGAGAACACTAACTTCCCCGCTGGCATTGAGCCCCAGAGCAATATTCCAGGTAGGCACGGGTGGCAGCAGAGGTGGCCAGGAGGCAGGGGTGGTGCCATTTCCCCATCTTCTCCAGATTGTGGGCATACAGCAGCAGGCCCTTGAGCCCGGACTCTGAACCGCATCCCTGCCGGGAATGATCAGTGGTTGGAGCTCCCCTAACGATGTTTTTTTTGGCACAGAGGACCCTGTGATCCTTCTGCGGGGCCTCAGTGCCGTCATTTATTTTCAAAGCGGAAATAGCAACACTGTGTCTCTCCTCACCCTCCCAGCCCATAAAGCTGGCACGCAGGCAGGGTCCCCAAACATAGGGGCTGCAGAGGGTGAGGTGAAGCAGCAGAGGGCCCTGTAAGTACCTTGAGCTTTGGAATGGGCAGAGTGGGAGTTGAGGCAGTAAAAAGAATGTGCTCCATTGTCAGAGTGCCAGTGTTTCTAGAAGCCCCTCTCTTTCATACAAATAATGTGTGAATCACTGCCAAGCACTCGGGCATCCAGGGAAGCTGTGCTCGGCCACACTAGGGCCAAGCAGGGTAACTTTTGCTTTCGGGGCAGTGATCCAGCTGTGTTCCTTTTAGAGTGTTCTAATTTGGATGTGGCTTTCACTCTGGGTTGGTTTACTGGCCTGAGGTTGGCTATGGCCCGTGTCTTGGGTCAGAACGCATGCAAGCACAGAGGCCAGTTGTCTGGCTTCTCAGATCTGTGCAGGTAGCACTGGTCTCCGGGGGGTAAGTTGTCCACTCCCTGTCAGGTGGCAGACCATGGAGGGCTAAGGCAGGCTGGGAAGGCTAGGCAGAGTTCCCAGAAACAGATCACCGAGGGAGCCACCACTGAATTGCATTCTCGCTGGGGAGTTAAGCCACATCCCCCTAAGACAGCAGTGACCGGAGTGGCCAATCTGTACAGGGACAGGCTCAAGGCCACAGCAACTCAGGGGACAGAGATGGTGAAGCAGGCATGTCCTGAAGCCTCCCTTCTTAACCCTGACCTTGAAGGACAGGAACAAGTCTTTTAAGTTGTGGGGCTAGAGCAAGGGATTGCAGAGATGGACATCGGCGCGTTAGGATCCAGGTTGGGAGGCAGAGGGCAGAGGTGGACAGGTCTGAGCATGGCAGAGTTCGGGAGCTGACACTCTCCCTTGAGGCCCAGCTTTTTTTCTAGGTGCCCTGTACCTGGAAGTGGAATGAATGCATGGTATATAGGCTACCAAATGGCATGCCAGAGCCAGAGTTTACATTCATTTTAATAGAACTGCCTGCCTCTTACCTCCCAGAAACCCCACCTCCTGGCTACCTGAGTGAAGATGGAGAAACCAGCGACCACCAGATGAACCACAGCATGGACGCAGGTCAGTAGTGTGGGCGGTGCCTGCAGCCTTGTCCTTCCCTTCTGCCCAGTGCCTATACAGTAGTACCCCTTGTGTGCCTATACACCCCCCTGACATAGGGACACAAAGTAGTCTTACTGACAGTGTAGCCTAGCCCAGATGTTCAGGTGTAAGGCCTGGCAGAAGGTGCGAGATGGGCTTGAAAACACGAAGTGCAGGGAGTCAGGGAGTAGAACCTGGATGGAGGAACAGCCTTTCCTGGTGGCCAGCAAAGACATCAGTAGTGACTTCTTTAAAAAAAGAAATCTATCTATCTATCTATCTATCTACTGTCTGCATGTCTGTCTTTATGTAGTGGCCAAATGCGACCAGTGTGTCCCTGCTGGGAGGGACTGAGCTAGCTCTCTCCTGCTCTGTTCCCAGATGTCTCCCATGTCATATGTTATGGAACTAAATTGGTTCCAAACCAGCAGCTTCTTGAACAGAGCCCCAGCTGCCATGCGGGACCTGTTCTGCACTGTGTAGTGTGGGTGAGGAGGGAGAAAGGGGCCCCGGCAGCTGATCCACTCCCACGATGGTGGGCTGTCTCACGCTTGGGCTGCAAGAGGCTGCACAATCCTCAAAGGGGTGAAAAGGGATCGCATGTGTGCTAGTCACTGGTGTGTTATGCTTTTAGGTCAAGCACACCCTCGGCCCCCCCCCCAAAAAAAAACCCACAGCTATCCCAGCATGTGGCTGGCAGCACAGGCCCAGCTGGAATGCATGGAAGACCTTCCTGTAGTCTGTGCCAAGTGACCGCTACACACTTGCAGCTACGGAGTGCTGGCATGGGAAGGGAGCCAGCTAGGCAGCCTCCCTCCAGCTGTAGGGCTTCTCTTCGGCCTGCTTTCTCTCCCCCTTCCCTGTGTGGAGAATGACTGTTATAAACAAACGTCAGCGGAAGGGCCTGTGTGTGGGAAGGGCCAGCCATGTATGCTTTCCCTGGCTCCAGTCTGCTTACTCCCTCTGCTTTCTTTCATCTCTCTAAGCTCTGTTCCCTCTCCCGTACCTCTCTCTTCCTGCAAGGCTCTGTGGGGGCCAGGATCTGTGTACTCAGCCAACCTAGGCACGGGTGGGTGAAGGCCTCTCTTTAGTCTTTGTTTTTCTTCCAAGTAACCCATTTGGCTCCCAGGCCAGTTGCTCATGGCCTTGGCTTTCCTACTGGGTGAGATGTGGAAGTTTTTCTGGTTAGAGGGTCACCCAGGTGGCCCTCAAGTTTCCCCTGCCAGCACATGTGCCCTTTCGACTAACCTTAGACCTTCATGATTTGAGCTACCACAAAATAGGAAACAACCATTGAATACTTCCTGTGCCAATCCTGGCATTGGGTGGGTTTTTTTTTTTTTGGACCGGGGGTAAATTAGGGCCCAGTAATGTTAATATAGTTTTGCCCAAACCACACGGCTGCTATGCAATGCAGCAAGTTGTCTAAGCCCTATTATGGCCTCTGAAATTGCTCTTTATCTTCACTGGGTCAGGTGCTGCCACAGGGGAGGAGAGGAAGCCTGGGACCCTTGGCCCTCTCAGAGCTCAGAGCTCTGCTGGGGTGAAATCAAAGAGCCCCAGGGACAGCTCAAGGCAGCTTCAGGGCTCAGCCTCAAGGTCTGGTGGATGTCAGGGGGTGGGGTGAGGCTGCAAGACATTCATAAATAACTAACTACGCTTCAAAGCACATGGGCCTTTGGAAAACTGCAGACCTGATCTCTCTCTCTCTCTCTCTCTCTCTCTCTCTCTCTCTCTCTCTCTCTCTGTCTCACACACACACACACACACACACACACACACACTTTCTTGGTAGTTAGGGGTAGAGAGAAGATCAGAGAGAGCATGAATTAGGCAGAATTAGACTTCACCATGTGCCCTCTCCTGCCTTGTACAAGGGATCAAATCAGTTGCTGAGTTGCAGGATTTCTGAGGCAGATCTGTGAGTTTCCCTGAGGCGATTTCCAGGTACCCGAGAGCTAGACTGTGACTCGGGCAGTGTGGGAGGGATGGAGTCTACCCTCCAGAGCCCAGGCCTGTGCAGTGCAGGAACAGGTCTCCTTGTCATTTCATTTCCTTGGGGATCATCAGTCTTTCCTGAGGGCAGGCAGGTGTGTGAGCTGGCCTAGCTGGGCCCACCTCGGCCTGTACTGGAGCCTGGCTTCGGTGCTAAGGTGGTAGGTGATTGAGGGGCCTCTAAAGCTAACCACTCAATCTGTCTATTCCACAGATAGGGCAACATGCCTAGCTATGTAATGGGGAGCTCTTGAGGCTAGGCCCAGGCTCCTGAGACTCAAGGCTTGGTCTAGGGTTTCCTTGTGGCACTGCGAGTGACCCTGCCTTGATTGTGGAGTGCTCCAACCACGTCTTACAACTGTGTCTCACCTTGCAGGTTCTCCAAACCTCTCCCCGAATCCGATGTCCCCAGCACACAATAACTTGGGTGAGTATCCAGTCATCCTTAATGTGGGGACTGCCCCACTCCTGGCTGTAACTCAACTGATTGCCTCAGTGGGAAGGGACAGAGGTGAGCCCTCCCCCCTCCTTCACTATCAGCTCAGCTCAACCCACGGGGTTTCTGGTTACAGTGATCCTTGGGTCACCTCAGAACAGGGAAACCTGAGATCAGTGGCCCGTAGCAAAGACAGTCTATGCTGAGGTTCGTATTTCCCCTGGGAAGCGGTCAGACGTGAGTGAACGAAAATCTCCCAGACCTCAGACCCAGGAGACAGGGGGCCTTGGTCAGCCAAACACACGTATGTGGCTCGGGGCAAAGCCACAAGCAGCTGCCCAGACTCGGCCCCCGGCTCCCAGAAGCTTGCTTCAGACACATGTTGGTATTTCAGCTGAGTATATCGTCTCATAATAACTTGTTATTAAAACAGCAACATATAAGGAATTTGGGGAGAAAGCAGTGTGCCCACGATTGCACTGCCTAGCACAACTGTCTTGCCGTGGTCTGCCTGGTGCTTGTGAGGGCAATGTATCCATGTGCTCCATGCCACCGTAGCCATGGCCTGTCTGCCTTGCCCATTCTCTGCCTCTGTTCCTCTGAAAATGTTTCTCCATTTGGCCGTCTTGATTATCACTGTGTTATCTCACGGTGTTTATGTCAGCTGACCCCACTGTTCCCACAACAATGTTCAGCTGTTGGACTGCAGGTCAGTGTTGTGAGGGTCACCCTGCCAGCCTGCTAGCATCTCCTCAGCGTGGGAGAGGGAGGCTTTGCAGGAGTCCTTGGGGCTAGAAATGGCAAAAGGGCTCAAAACAGATGAGAGGCCCGTGTTTTTATTAAAGGTAGCTTTTGATTTTCTGGTTGGTAGTTTGAAAAAAAAAACTTAAGTTTGGATTCACGGGGTTGTGAGTGTGGACTTAAGGCTGGCCCTTGCTTTTCAGCTCAGGAAAAGCAGCTGATCATGGTGAAACACTTTGGAGTGGCGTACATTGGACAGGCCGTGGTCCAAGACCTTGGCAGATATCAGATAAAACTCCTCATCTACAATATTGGGAGATCGGCCTTTGAAATGTGCCGATGTGTGGGTGGAACAAAACATGACTTTGAGATACATAATACTGAGGGGCTTGGCTGAGGGAAGGTCACATCCCTGATAGCGGAGGGACTGAGTTATTGAAAACAAACTGAATCTAGAAGCCATTAAAGGCCAACTGCAAGCTTGACTCTGGGATTGCTTTAGATTTCTTTTTGGAGCCATTTCACCCCACCGTGACCAGGCAGGTACCACTGTGGCAGGTACTTATCTTTGAAGCCATCAAGGTCACAGGCCAGTCTGAAGGTAGCAGTGGCCTTGGGCCAGAATTCTGTGGCTAAGGGACCCTCACATGCCTTCAGCTCTTAGACCTGGGGAGGAGGGCTGGGAGGGCACAAGTGAGATGGCGACAGGGTATTTCCTGGGATCTCTGCAGGGTACTCCAAGGGCTGCTCTTCATAGCCATGGGCAAAAGCATGGTAACTTTCACGTCATAGGTCAGAAAATAAAGTGGATAGGAGAGCCTCTGTACTCAGCCATACAATAACAGCCACCAGCGAAGATGGCTTTGTATTTGCCTTCCTCAATCTATACAGTGTACAGATGTCAGGGGAGAATCTACCGATTCTCTAGAGCTATGCTGAGGAGAATACTTAGACCTTCACAGCCCGCTCACATCTGTGTTCACTTGTGGTACCGGGGAAGCAAGCATTGAGCAGGGGGCTGTGTAGGTCTGAGAGGAAGCCATATGTAATGGCGGCAATGAGATGGGGGCGGGGAGAATGTAGACAGAAGACGTGTGTCCTCCAAGAAAGTCAGCAGTATGGCAGTCATCAGCTGGCAGGGAAGGCAGGGGCCAGGTGATGCTGAGCCCTGAATGCCACCTCACCTCCCAAACCACAATGTGAGGTTGCCTGTATGCTGAAGGGGTCGCGGTGGGATACTCATTGCAGCTTCGTAGAGGTAATATGGTCACTGTATAGAGTATGCATTTGATAAGAAGTTACTGGAGCAAAACCAGAGGGAAACCCAAGTAGTTGGTGGCTGCCCTGAGGGAAGTTGAGATGAACCAGATGGGACAGACCTTGGAGAGGCCTGCCCTCCTGAGGTGTGACGGGCCTGGAGAAAATTGACCGAGGTTGCTCTGCCTTACAGCCTCCCTGGGGAGGCTGGGGTGCCAGGCCCAGACTGGCAACCATTGCTTCGTGTCTGCTGTTAGTCCAAGGGGAGGGCATCGTTACAAAGCACACAAGGCCTATGTGAAGCCTTTTCCAACCAAGTCCTAGGGTGGGTAGCATAGAATACCTCCAAGAAAGGGGGAAACCCTTCCATTTTGTGGCCTTCCCAGAATCAGGTGACTGCTGGGAACTTCTTTTTCTTATCCACAGATCATTCCAGCATGTCCAGTCAAAGAACACCTCTGAAAGGCTTGTCTGACATCATGGGAGTAGGTGGATTGGTGAGAGAGGGGCCTGTCTGGGAGAGAGCCAGAGTGAC
Source organism: Mus minutoides (assembly GCA_902729485.2). Lineage (NCBI taxonomy): Eukaryota > Metazoa > Chordata > Mammalia > Rodentia > Muridae > Mus > Mus minutoides. Next base: position 162,779 of record LR753378.1, read on the forward strand.
ACAGGCTGGTCTATCATTGAGGAAAATCAGGATAAGAACTCAAACAGGGCAGGAACCTGGAGGCGGGAGCTGATGCAGAGACCATAGAAGGGTGCTTCTTACTGGCTTGTTCTTCCTGGCTTGCTTTCTTATAGAACCCAGGACAAACAGCCCAGGGATGACCTTACCCACAATGGGCTAGGCTCTTACCTGTTGATCACTAATTAAGAAAATGCCCTTCTGGGTTGTCCATAGCCTGATCTTACGGAGGCATTTTCTCAACCAAGGTTCACAGCTCTCAGATGACTCTAGCTTGTCAAGTTGGTATACAACTAGCCAGCACAGTGCTTTTGAGAAAAAGATGAGGGTATCTCAAGGTTACAGGTGTGCCTTCTAAAGATCTTGTTATGAAATTGTTAGGCAAAAAGAAAGTGTACAGCATCCAGTTACTTCTTTCATCTCTTCCCCATTCCAGGCCCCAGCTCAGGTCTGGGGAAGGATGAGCTTCCTGCTACAGTGAAGCCACTTCTCTAAAGCAGCGGTGCAGTCACCTGGGTGATGAGGGCCCAAAGGCATGACTGAGCCCCAGCTGGGCACGGTGGAGAGGCTGGCCCTGGGGGAACCCTGATCTTATTGTTTATCAGAGCAGGGGCTGTGAGCTGGGCTTGTTCCTATCAGACACATCATGCTGGGTGGGTCACCTGGAACTTCCTAAATGTCTAAGTCAGGAAGGTTGAGGAAAACAGGAGAAGGAAGCAACAGGTTAGGGAAAGGTGACAGTTGGATCCCTCTGGTGAGTAAGCGGTTCCCTGCTTCACAGTGACACATGTAGGGTGTGTCTGGGATGTGGAAACCAAGGTCCTCGTGAGAGCCCTGGGGCAGCAGAGAGCTGGAGCCTATTGAGGTAATAGCTTCCTGGAGTGCCTATGGCAAGAAAGGTGCCTAGAGGACAGGGCTGGGTGGTAGGAGTGATGAAAGGCCCCTGAAATGAAGAGAAGCCAACTGGCTCCATGCTGCCAGACAGGTACTTCGTAAAGGCCACCTGGAGCTGCAGCCTTTGGTGGGTGTGTGAGAACACAGGCAGGTGCTTAGGAAAGTGGCTCACTGGGTACGTCCATGCAAGCCTAAAGACCTGAGCATAGATCCCAAGAACCCATGGGATGCTGGATGTGGTAACATCCTACAGCAAGATGGGAGGCAGAGACCAGAGACTCCTGGAAGCTCACAGGCCAGCTGAGCAGGAGACCCTGTCTCAAACACGGTGGAAAGTGGGGACTGACACCTGAGGCGGTCCCAAGGCATATGCATCTCTCTCTCTCTCTCTCTCTCTCTCTCTCTCTCTCTCACACACACACACACACACACACACACACACACACATGTGAGTGTTTTCTGGAATTAGTAAACTGGTCCGAGGCTGCAGGAACTTGCCCTCATTCCTCTGCCTGCTTTAGCTCTCTGCCTTAACCCTAGAGTTAGGACCCAGATGCTGGGGTTACAGAGGACCAAGCCCTGTAGCACATGAGAAAGAGCCCAGGTGGTTGGGCATGGGATTTCTTTGCATGAGGGAATGTCTTATGTCACCTGGGTTGGGCCTTGCTGCTCAGGATCATACAGATGGCGCAGGACACTTGACTGAAAGGAAGGAAGAGACAGCTGAAGGGATATGGAGTCCTTAAGACCGAGCCAGACCTGCTCTCCATGGGTCGGGAGGACCCAGACTAGCCCAGCTTCTGTGCTTTGACCTCAAGTCCTATGGTACCCGCTGTGCAGACCTTTGCCCATCGCCTGCTTCAGTTCAGGGGAAAGTTGATGTGCCCCCCTCTCCTCCCTCTGCTTCTGCCAGCTGGAATCTTTTGCACATGTTTTTAATAGGCACCCCTTAATCCGAGTGTCGCCTTCTGGGTTTTATTCTGTTTTCCTTTCCTTAAACAAAACAGAGAGTCTGTGCCAGCTTGGAGCATGGCTTGGAACTGAAGCCAGCCAATGCGTTAGGCTGGCCTGGGGCCAGTGGAGAATTGAGTGCCCCATGCCATTCGAGAAGCCTGCCTGACACCATGCTGGTAGAGGTGGAGGCCCTGATGGCTGGGGCTGGAGGCTTCATGTCTCCAGCATTTCTGTTCTGGGAGGGTATTAGCAGGGACTGGGCAGGCTAGTAAGACCTGGGCTATGTGGAGTCAAAATCTCAAACACCCCAGGTGACTGAAGCCTTGGTCGACAGAGCAAACTCATGCTCCTTGGAAAATCAGCTGATGCAGTCTTGCTGTGAGAGGAGCCTTTGAGTAGCACGTCTTCAGGCCGGTGTAAACTACATCGGCATCTGCTGGGAAACTCTGAAACCTGGGGTGTGCTTACTCCAGGGAATGGCAAGGTCGCTGGAGCAGCTAAGCCCATGTTGGCTGGATCTCGAAGCACACTTTGTTCAAACCTTGGTAGATCAGAAAGCAGAGAATGGAACTAGAACCAATGGAAGGCTGTAACCCCCAAGGCCTGCTTCCAAAGGGACCTACATCTGCCAGCTTGGCCCTGTGTCACAAAGGTTTCATAACCTCCTTAGACAGTACCACCAGCTGGGGACCAAGTATTCAAACATATGAGCTTATAGGGTGTGTTACAGGACCAAACCATAACAACTATGGCCCCTTTCTGTTCGGTCTTTTAGGAAGCTCAGAGTCAAGCTGTCTGTATCTGCTACCACATACTTAAACCAGTGGTAGTTCTTTTCTCTCCTAAGTCCTGACTTTTGCAAGAAAAGAATTGCATATGGGGGAGGGGCAGGGCTACCACTGCAGGAAGATACAGTAATTATACTTTTTTGCTTTGTACCTGCTATGGCTGGAATGCCTGAAGGAGCAGCTAAGGCTGATAGTGGGGATAGAGGGAGAGAGAGAAATCAAAGGCACAGCCATGTGCAGCGAGTGAAAAGCCATACAGGGGGCTATCCTATTCTACCTGTTTCTGAGTCAGAGTTGAGTCAGGTACTCTCTGAAGTGGCAGTGTTCAAGTTGTGTGCTTTGGTGCCATGACACAGCTGCTATGAGTCCTGATGTCATGTCCATCTGAGCTCAGCCTCCCTCCTATGCTGCTCTGGGTGCCTGGACTGTCACAGAGCTGTTTAGAGGAGGGTACATATCTCCTTGGGAAGGCCTTTTTCTACCCCAGAGCTCACTTTTCCCAGAACAGTGTTCCTCCAGGTGTGACGGACACTCTGGGTGGCCTGCCACCTTTGTTTGGATTGGTAGGTGTCATTGTTCCTAGGACTAGGCCCATGGAATTCTAGGGAGGACTTTGAAATTTGGGGGTGAGGGAGATAAATGTGCTATCCATGTCACTGAGGAAGGCAGGGCTGATCTGGCTAAGCCAAAGCTGCCTCTTTAGAGTGACACATGCCAGGAGCACAGTGACTGAGATGGCCACTTTAGCTGTCTTCTAGACCCAGTCTTGACACAGACTAGGAAACAGAGCAGAGTAGGAGATCACGTCCCCAAGGATACACCTCAAGGTCAGTAGAGCCCGTACCTGGGCAGTAGCAGCTAGTGTCACTGACAGGTCACCTGAACACTTTAAACCTTGGCTAGCCCTGGGCTTTTCTTTTTTCTTTTTTTAAACAAAACAAAACAACCCAAAGTGTCCAATGCAACATAGCTCGCATTCTAGTGGCTACATTGTTTAGAATCTAGCTTATCTCCTCGGAATGTGGAAGCGTGGAGCAAAGCCAGGGCCGGACATGGCTGATGTGGCTTAGCCCAGCCTCAGGAGCCAGGGGCACAGGCCACAGCTGCTCCTGGCTCATCATTCCCTTCTCTGAACAGTAGCTTTCATCCTCTGCCTCTGTCCGCCTGGCCTCTTGCTCAACTGTGAGAAGAACAGGAAGAAAGGAAGCTTTGTTCTTCTGGAAAGTCAAGACAGGATCAGGGAGTTCTTAAGGTCCATTGTCAAGGTTATTATCACTGTTGGTACCATATGCTATTTGCTGCATGGCCACGTCTTACTCGAGTTAGCGCCGAGACTCCACTGATGGCTCCAGTGGCATAGAGGATGCCACACGTGGGCAGGGTGATTTAGAGCTGACATAGGGAACATGAATGAAGTCATGCTGGTTCTACATAAAAGGGCAGCAGCTTTCAGTGGGGAGTGCTTCCAACCCCTGGACCACATCTGGCAGTACTAGGAATAGTTTTGTCAGTTTTTGAGAGGGTGAGGTGTATATATATATGCATGCTGTTAGTATCCAGTGAGTATAGGCTGAGGGTGCCTTTGACCATCTCATAATTATCTAGACCCCTTTTCTCCCAGGCAGCCATCTGCCCTAGCTTAGGGTGTGCTGAACCTGTAGCTGTCTCTGGTAGTATGTACTGTGTAAAGTGTCAGGATTGGGGCTGTGTCCTCACCTCACTCTTACAAGGACCATGTGCCTGGGTTGCAGGAGTTTGGGGCCACTTTGTTACGGGTGGGGGGCATCTAGGCCCTTCCCCGTGGGCAACAGCAGCTGCTGTTCTTTGGCTTGGCCACTTAAGGGATGTTGAGCACGGGCCCCTAGCTGCTCTCCAAGTTGCCTGGTAGGCGGCAGACAGGATTCTCAGGCCAATGCTGAGCCATCCCTATTCCCTGCTCATCAGAGCCTCATGCAAGGGAGGAGAGAGGACCTTAGGATCTCACAGTCAAGTTGGATAGCAGGGACACTTAGGGATACCAGCTTGCACAAAGACACACAAAGTCCACCAGGTGGCTGCACAAATATTTGGGCGTCCCCCAGAGGAAGAGTCTGAGGTAGATGGCGCAGTGAGCAGTAGGTGGACTGCTTAGGGGGCAGGGTGGGCTTAAAGCCCCTCCCTAAGGCCAGCAGTAGAGCTACAGTGTGGAGGAGCGGTTGGAGGCGGCACAGGGTGCAGGCAGTATAGCAGGAGGTTGCGGGATTATGAGAGAGCAGCTGTCAGGACCCTGCCTGCCGAGGGGACCTTGCAGGGGGCTGCTGTAAGTGTGGCGTAGCCCACACCACAGCCGGAATATGCTTGGGGTTGTTTATATAGTACTGGCCAGTCCTGACCCGTTTCATGTTTGGGTTAGCCTTTCTCTGAAGGCTGCTTTTGTTCACAGAAAGCCTAGACACTTTGGGGCAGGTTGTCTGTCAGCCCAAAAGAAATGAATCCAGTGTCTCTTCTTCTATAGGCTGTCAGGGTCTCCCCCAAATCCTGAGGATCTCACTCTCTGGCACCCCAAAGGGTTTGTGCCGTGGACATTGGGAGGTCAGAGGAGGAGAAAGTCTTCCAGAGCCTCCCTGAATACCTAATGACCTGGCACACCCCATGTCTCTTCAGACCTGCAGCCAGTCACCTACTGTGAGCCGGCCTTCTGGTGCTCCATCTCCTACTACGAGCTGAACCAGCGAGTTGGGGAGACATTCCACGCTTCACAGCCATCCATGACAGTAGATGGCTTCACTGACCCCTCCAACTCGGAGCGCTTCTGCCTGGGCCTGCTGTCCAATGTCAACCGGAATGCAGCTGTGGAGCTTACAAGGCGACATATCGGTAGTATACCTATCCCTACCCCTGCCTCCTGGGGACACTGAGACCCCCAGAACCGGGTGCTGTAGGACCTAAACAGAGGAGGTGGGAGTGTGGCACAGTATGTAGATATGTCACCTGGCCTCTGCCCACAGGACATTGGTCCTTGGGTCAAGCTGCTTTCTCATACTCTGGGCCTCTTCGGAGCACAAGGGGGACATCCCCACTGGGCAGAGCTCAATGTTTACGTAACCACTGATGTGCTGAGTCAGCTGAAAATGAATTTCTGTCCATCTGGAGTGGATTTAGGTGATGGAGGGAAAGAGAGAAAAATGCAGACTGCACTAGGAGACCATGGGAAGGGAGGTCACTTTGGCAAGGGGCCAGGGAGTGCCAAAGCCCCAGTAGTAACTTCACCAAGGCACCTCTGTGCCTTGTGGAGTGGGGTTGGGGAGGGAACAGACTAGAGCAGTGGGGTGGCAGCAGCTGTCCTCTGGGTACTGTTGCAGTAACTGCTAAGGAAAGTGATTACCACTCTCCTCTAGACAGGAGCTCAGGCCTGAGGCTGGGTAATGGCAGAAGTTATTATTGGGACTGGGTCCAGGCCCTTTCCTGTGCCAGCTGTCCCAACTGCTTCAGGAACCCAGAGCTGCCCACCATTCTCTTTCTGTCAGATGCCCCCTCCCCAGATGGTCTAGTTGCCCTATGGTTGGTCTCTCTGACCCAGTATCCTCTGACCTCCGCAGGGAGAGGTGTGCGGCTCTACTACATCGGAGGGGAGGTCTTTGCGGAGTGCCTCAGTGACAGTGCTATTTTCGTCCAGTCTCCCAACTGCAACCAGCGCTATGGCTGGCACCCCGCCACTGTCTGCAAGATCCCCCCAGGTAACCTCTGGAGGATGCTGCCCTGTGCCGTGGCTCCTGAGGCATGCCCTGGAAGTCTCTCTTGCCTCTCTACCACATTGGTGTTTATGTGGACATTGTACCTGTCTGGGCGCCACTGACCTAGAGGACAGAGGCAGTGTCTAACAAACCTGTAACCCAGGATGCCCTTCATCACCCCCAGGGATTAGGCGCTGTCTTCCTTCATTCTTTCTCCAAACATAGGATGTGCTCCGGGTCGACGCCAAGATCTAGAGCAGGGTGGGAGAGGTGGACAGAGGTGCTCCTGTAGTCACGGCTTTACAGGCCTGAAGTGTTTAAGATGGACATAGGGTGGTTGTGACACACCCAGGGCTATTAGTCCCTGGCAAGCAGCTCTGATAGGGAGAAAGGCCATCTACCTGTGGGATGATCAGGAAAGGTGTCCTGGAGGACGCACTAGGTGTCAGGAGATGGTGAGGTGAAGTTTGCGAGGGCATGTGCCGGAAAGGACAGTGTGACGAGGGTGGGACACTGGGTGTGCTGGGTGGGGGAACCATATAAAAGACGAGGAGATATTTAAAAGTCAGGCCTTGGATCAGTGTGAGAGTTCTGGGTTTATTTTGTGGAGTAGAGGTCTTTCTGAGGATGTCCCCTGCCCCACCCCCCAAGAACTGCCAGGCTGGAACTCCCCTACTCCTAAGGCATAAAGCCAATGTACTCCTCATATAGTATGTGGCCTGTGTCTGGCAGGTCATTGCCTGGGACACATTGTAACTCCTTTGCTGCTGAGAAGATGGCTATGGGCGGGGCCAGCCGGATTGTAGAAAATCTCAGCTGGGAGCAGAGCTGTTTGGGCAGCTTCTGTGGTTTCATTTACAAAGCGCATTCATGTCTCTGGGCTCACTCATCTCTAGCGACCCCTGTGGCTCTAAGAAAAGGCTAGGGAGAGAAGTTCTGAGAGTAAGTGGCTTCTTAAAAGATCCAGAGTTTTGAGGAAGCCACAGCAGGGCTTGCGCCATGGAGGACTCTGGCTGACTAGCCTGGTGTTCAGTCTGTTGGTTCAGCTGAGGCTGCAGTCCTAGAGGGGATTATGGACCACACTCTGTTTTACCTACCTCCAGGAGCAGGCAGGGGTGGAGGTGGACGCTAGGTGGTGTATTCTCAGCTTGCTGCCCAACCCCCTCCATCTCCACGGCTGGTGACAGCTGAACTGGCTCTGGTAGTGTCCTGTTAGGTCTCCAATAACCAAGCCCAGCTCCTCCCACCACCACCCCAGACCCCCAAAGGAGATATTGGGTCAAGAGAAGTAGAACAGAGTCACACAGCAAAATGGGGTCTCTGCTAGTCCACTGGCTACTGGACACAGACTCTGGCCTTTTTCTTCTGGGTCATGCAATCCTGGCACTTGGGTAGCAAGACTTCAAATAGGTTTATTTTCAGTGTTATTTGTGGCTGTCTCTAACTGTACTATGGAGAATTTAGATACACTTTGTTATTAATGTCACCTCAGACCAAGCCTGCATCCAGAGGCTACCATGTGACCCAGCTATCTTCCCCAGCCCCAGCATGAGACAGGGCTATCTGGTGGAAGGTGCTCTGACCCTCTGCAGAGCATCCTTGCGTTAGCAGGTCCCATGCCCACCTCACTGCCGGAGCACCTGTCCCCAGGTGGCTACCACACAAGGCATTGGAAGCCATCAGGTGCCCTGCCTCTCTGAAGCCATAGGGTTCTGCCTCAGCCTCTCCAGGCCATCCCTTTATCACCTAAGACCACTTCCAAGCTTCCTTCTTGGCATCCCAGCATCTGGAGGTGGCTCCTATAGGCCCAGCCTATAGTATCCCTTGCACATGCATCTCCCTACTAAGGGTGTGCAGATCAAGCATAGGAATAGAGAAGGCCTATCCTTGCATGGTGACGAGCTCAGAGCAGATAGCCGCTGGGTGGGACCATAGTGTGCCACTTGAGGTGTGTGAATCCAACCATTCGGGTGGTCTTGGGATTGGCTCATCTGACTTGTCTGTGGTTGGCAGGCTGCAACCTGAAGATCTTCAACAACCAGGAATTTGCTGCCCTCCTAGCTCAGTCTGTCAACCAGGGCTTTGAGGCTGTCTACCAGCTGACGCGCATGTGCACCATCCGTATGAGCTTCGTCAAAGGCTGGGGAGCGGAGTACAGGTCAGTACCTAAGCTACCTTTAGCGGTGATAGAGGGAGCCAGCTCTAGGCAAGGCATGGCAGCCAAGGATAGCGAGCGGCACAGCCTTAGTCTAGTGTTTAGTAGCTCTCAAGCTCTGTCAGCATTTTTAGGCCCACTGTGGGGATGCTGGCATTATTCTTGTAGCAATATGGAGGCTAAAAACTTATGGATAGTCAGGTGGAAAAGAGACTCAGACTCGGCCTCTCCTGGGCTGCTGTGTCCTCAATTTCCCTGGGACGGGTTCTCAGGATGGCTGTCTCCCTGACAAGGTGATTTGAGTGTTTTATAGAGAACAGCTAATTCATGTATATTTTCATTTAAAGAATGCCAGTTAGCACTTTAAACATGGCACCAGTAATAGCAAGGTCTACCTGGTCTGCTTGGTTGAGGCCCTCGGGCCGTCTAGACTCGGTTTAATGAGAAGGCAGTCTCCTTTTCCCATGCTGGACAGGAGAGGTCTGGGAGGCAGGGCCACATGCCCTTCTGCTCCGTGCCTCCTCCCCGGCCCCCAGAGTGGAGCCGCAGAGGTACCCACACGTCAGCTTCAGCCAGCGCCTTGCAAGCTCCCCGCCCCTTCTCTTCATTTTTCCAGATGTTTGGAATCAGTTTTGTTTTGCAGTCCTTCTGCACCCCAGCCAAACCCATTTCAATATTGGCTCTGGGCCACCGTTTGTAATGAAACCCCGATGAGCATGACTTATGGAAAGTCAGATTCTCAGCAGAGGATGGAGGTCTGTAAAGTCTAACCTCGCCGTCTAGGTTTCAGAGCTGTTGCTCTTTCATGGATGCCCCATGGTGCCAGTGAGCAAAGCACCCTGGGCCTTTGAATCTGAAATCCAGGGAGGGTCACCAAGCATGCAACCCAACTGCTCAGACTGCGGAATAACTCCTAGCCATGCTGTGATGACCTGGCCCAAAGGTCTGGCTGGACAGATGCCTGAGCCAACCTTTTAGCCCAGGATTTAGATCATTTAGGGAATCAGAGTGAAAGGTTAGAAAATTAATTCTTTAACGCACAAACCCCAAAGGAAAAGAACTGGGAGGCCCGCTTGCCTTCGGGCAGAGACCCCAGGCTGAGTGTGAACCTCCCAAACTGTTCAAGCAAAGCACATGAGGCTTGAGAGAGGGTTAGCCTCAGGATAATGGCCCCCAAAAGTGGTGCAGCACCAGGGCCCCGCATCTTCAAAGATTGGCAGAAGCCCCTCTCTAGGGCACTGTATCACCATGGAGAAAACCCGGCCAGCACAACCCGTCGTCCTACCAGGCTTACTGCGTCACTGCCGCCTGGCAGCATAGAACGACAGCCTAGTGGTGGGTGCGGCCCCTTCCCAGAACAGCCATGCTCTCCTGCATTGTGGGCCAAACAGAGTAAGGTTTCAGGCTGTTCTTTAAAGCGGGCCTGCAGCCTAGGCCTCACCTCCAGCTGGCACCCGTATGTCGCCACAGCAGATAGCCTTTGCTCGGTGGAGGCTTCTGGGAGCTTGCCTGTGAGCTGCGTCACCAAGCAGTCTGAATTTAGACAAAGTGCTTTGGGGGAAAAGAAATGTGTGGTGTGCCTTGGTTTTTCCAGTAATTGTTCCCCGGCTAGCTCTGCTGGTAAGATTTTCCAAAATAAGCCGTAGATGGGATTATAGCAGCACCCTGGGACTTGAAGCATGTGGCTCTGTCAGTGCTTTGTAAAAAACGCCCTCCATCAGACAGGCATGTCATGACAGCTGTGGGGCTGGCCCAAATCTGGAAGGGGGCTGCAGGCACCTCCCCAGTGGCCAAGCTAGGAACCAGGGGGACCTTAATTCAGGCAGGAGGTTCTGCATGGGGGCTTGTCACAGTTCCGGAAACAGACCTTCTTTAAATCTTTGAGGTCCTCTCCCTCCAGCAGAACCCAATTTACACAAAGCCCTCCCAGGAGGACTGGAGGACTGGTCTGGTTCAGCCACATTTGCTAGTACCACCTCTAGGCAGTATTTACCTATCTAGCACAAAGAGAGATCTCTGTCTTGGGGTAGCAGAAAGCAGCATGGTAACTTACTTGTGTCCTCAACATTTTAGTCTCTCACTTCTTCCCTCTTTTTCCAGGAGACAGACAGTGACCAGCACCCCCTGCTGGATTGAGCTACACCTGAACGGGCCCTTGCAGTGGCTTGACAAGGTCCTCACCCAGATGGGTTCCCCGAGCATCCGCTGTTCCAGTGTGTCTTAGAGACACTAGGAGTAAAGGGAGCGGGTTGGGGAGGGTGGGCTTGGGGAAAATGACCTTGGAAGAGAACTCCATCCAACTTGGTCTTGTCAAAGAACACCGATTCCACTCAACTAAGGCACCAGACTGTTTCTGAGACCACAGAAGAAAATCCCAGGGATGGATTTATGAACAGCTGTGTCTGCTACATACACGTGCCCCAGTCTGAAGGCCAAGTGATGGTTTCTGATCTGGTGGCTTGAGCTAACAGGTGGTGTGTCGCCACCCGACTCCTTGTTTAATGACAGAAGTCTGGGATGTCACAGTCCAAAAGAAAAGTGCCTTTCTCCAGGGCTGGAGTATGGAGTTTACCTTTGGAGAAGTTGTATGGAGCATGCCCTCACCACTCTCTCAGAGAGGGTATACCTGTCAAACTGGATGGCCTACATAGGTACTTCCCCCACCCCTAGGATGCAGAGAGACGGGAACACACTGAAGAGTAGGGCTGGGGAGAACCCTTTCTTCCTTGCCCCTTCCTTGGAAGGATCCGCTGAAGCTCAGCGTCTATGTGATGTACAGTTCCTAAGATCATATCAATCTCAGAGAGATACGGATGTTCCAAGTGTTCACAGGAAGCAACAAGGGCACTCGTGGAGTATGTGTCCTGGGTGAGGTGGCACCATACTGAATGAATGTGTCTCTGGGAGCTGGCACCACAACTACTCTGAGGTATAGGCTGTGTTGGTTTATGGAGACAGGTTGCATCAATGAATTCACCTAGCATAGGCTCTTTGAAATGTCTTCTGTTTGATAAAAAAAAAAAAACAATCCTGGGTACGTATGTTGGCTGGAAAACCACAACGGACCCAGCCACTGCTTCTTGCCCTGAGGTTTGGAAGCTGAGAGTGATAGAAGCCAATTCACCAGGAGGTGAGACATCCCAGGCTGACACGGGCAAATGAAAAGGGCTATTAACATTTTTTTACACCTTGGAAAATTGCAGGCTTGGTGCAGAGCGCTCTGTCATCTTCACCCTGGGATGTAGGATTACCTAGCTATGGTAAAGGACTGCCACAGCAAACTGCTGCGGTGACACTGTGTAATGAGCACTGTTCCCAGTGGCAATTACAGAGAAAACGAGTGTAAATTATTTCAACTGGAAAAAAGTCCCTTTCCTGGCTGTTTTAGAACAGGGTACACAGGATCGCCACCTGCAACTGGTACTCTCTTCTTGGCTGCTGTTTCTGTTGTGAAAAGATGAGCCCATGTTTCTGCATGGATTTCCCGTGGAAGTCCTGTCCTGCTACAGAGGGGAAGAAAGTGCACCCTCCAATGTGATAAATCTTCTGATGCTCCTGAGACTCTTGGGGCACATCCTGGTGCCCCTCCTGCAGGAGCCCGTGGCAGGATATTTCCAGCTGGGCATGCTGATCCTCCTTCAGACACAGATGCCTGTGTGAGTCTCCCCAGGCTGTACAATTCTGAACCACTCAGGTTCTCTGCAAGGGCATAGACCACGGGCATGAACATTGTGCTGGGCCTGAGATGGTCTGTGGACTGCTGCTTCAGACACACGAGTCCTCGGAACTGCCTGCCTGTCACGCATGCTCTGAGTCAGAACACAGCGACCGACGCTCTGCTGTGGCTTCTAGGGAAGCATTCATGGTCCTCTGTCATCAGCCGTGGGCAGGGGTTTGTGTCACTTGCTGCCTGGTTTCCTGGGGGCTTCCTGTGCCCCTTCCCCAGCTATCCTTCAGGTGGCTAGGGCACAGTCCATTCTGCTGCAACTGGAAAGTACTGGGAACCTGCACTGCTCAGAGCAGATGGTGGCTTCTGGAGGCTTCTACATATAGTGGGAGTATACCCCTTCACGTTATTGGCCAGTCGCTGGAGAAAGTTGTAGGAGAAAGTTCTAGGCAGGTCTACTCTTGGCATCCCTGAGAGTCAAAGGCTTGGGAGTCTAGGAAAGGTCATGCCATCGTGGAGAACACAGGTCCTTTGGGTATGTGTAATCAAAGTGTCCTCCCAAATCCGTTCTCCTTTTTGTATGAACAGCATTTCTACTTTTAAAGAATTGAGGATCGAGAAGACAGCAGTGCAGCAGCGGGTGTGGCCTGACTATATGTGCTGTTCCTGCCCTGGGCGCTCGCTGACACCGACCCACATGGCCAGCACCAGGCAGAGGCCTTGTCTTCAGCACCCCCCGAGAAGCTGACTCTGTACCCCTTCTCCTCTGCTGACCCTCCTTCCTTAGTGCTTGTTCATGTAGCCCCAGCCACATGGAATAGAGTCCTGTGCTGGCCTGCCATGGCAGCTGGCTACCTTCCAGACCAACTGTAGAGAGACTTGACATTTTGAAGAAAGCCTAGACTGGAGAGCAGGGTCTCTCTTGGGAAGGACACAAGGCGGGCAAGGCTGCTGGCAGACTTCTCCACTGACCTGAGTGTGCGTTTTTTTTTTTTTTTTTTTTTTTCCCTAAATGTATTGCATCAAGCCCTGGTGCTTATGGAGTGCTGTGTACTTCATCTTCCCCAACTTGCTTCTCAGAGCTGGGATGTATTCCAGAACCTGATGTTTTTATTCAAACCACAGAAAAGTTTTAAGTAGCCTGTGCAGTCACGCATGTGCCTGAGTTGTCTGGAACAGAGGCAAATATCTGACTTCATTCTTAGTCCCAAGTTGCCATTTCTGAGTCCTTGAGAGGCTGAGAAGGCTCTAGCTCTGCACTGTATTCTTACTGTGTGACTAGATGAGTGAGCGCTTTACATTAGAAGGAACCTGGTCAGAGCTCACTCCGTCTTTGTGTTCCATTACTGGCCCCTTTAAGTAATGGCCTTCACAGCACCTTCCCAGTGGGTAGAAAGCCACACACCAGGATGTGGGTCAACCATGGAAGATGATGTGGCATTGCAGATGGGAGAACATGTGGATGCATGGCTATCACCCTGAACAGCCCCTGCAGCTGCTTGTGTTAACACAAAAGTGATGTTTAGCATTCTGCCGCTTTCATATTTATGTAACAATTCCTTAAAGCCATTCAGATGGCTAGCTATTTAATTTAAGACAGTTGTAAAGGTCTCTCTCCTGAGGACAATGACTTGGTAGAACTGGGGCACAGCCAGTCCCAGACACTGGTGGAAGCTGCAGTGACTTTTTTGGCTCAGGACCCACAAGCATCAGAGTAGACTGGGCCAACAAGCCGTGGTGTGTGCAAACGGGCTGCCCTAGTCAAGCCCAGTCCCTTCAACAGCATGTCCGATGCACCACGGCCCCTCCCTACTAGAAGTGGGACCTTCAAGTGGAAATCGGAGCCATCTTTTACCCCAGAAGCCTTTGCTGCTGCCAGGGCAGGTGGGCTGGTGTGGACTCTTGTTTAGGGATGTTTGGACGTCCGAGGTTCTTGTCACTCCTTAGCCAGCCAGGCCTTTAGTGTCTTTGTAAAAAGCATGTATTTATAGTGTTTTAGATTTTTCTAACTTTTGTATCTTACAGCATTGTACCCTGTTGTTAAAGAGCCGTGTCCCCTCTTCTTATAAACACCCTTCTAATAAACTTTTCACCGTAAAGCTCCCGAGACAGGAGCACACTCCGATTCCCTGCTGCTGTCTCTGCGGAGAGGGATTTACAGGGAACCCCAGCAGGCCCCAATACCACAACACTGGAGTAATACCTGCCCTTGCCTCCTACCAAGGGCACCCCACAGGATGCCCTGGAATCCCCCTGTCTCCAGCCCCTGCCCCACAGGGCCTTCCCTCACAGTCCTCTCCATGCTGTCATTGTCTCCCATGCCACTGTATCTTTCTAGAGACACAGAAAAATCTCAAGTCGTGCCTGTGATGCTATTTTGAATTCCAAGTTCAAAATGAGATGAACTGCTGTCCTGACTGAAATGTATGTCAACCTCAGGAGGTGTGGATGGAGATGGCCAAAATACCAGAGAGGCTCAAATGGGGCAGAGGAGACAGGTCCCCATCCTTTAGGTAGGCCTCCACAGGCCACCTTCCATCTTCAGGCTCATCTCCCAGCTTCCCTCGAGGTTTGGTGTAGACTTTTTATTGTAGTTACTTGGAAGGGCCTGTGCCCCTTGGGCAACTACTCACAGCGATGACTCGAGCCTTTCTCACCAGCTAGCCCGTTCTTGGCAGCTCCTACCCGGTCCCCCATGTGTTTCTTTTCCTGATCCCTTACCTTGGAAAGGCCCTACCAGTTCTCCTTGGATAGACCTTGTGTTCCTAGACCGTGTGTGTGTGTGTGTGTGTGTGTGTGTGTGTGTGTGTGTGTGTTCTTAACAGTCCATCATAATGAGTTCATCAAGCCCCAGGCTTTCTAGCCACACAAACGCTAGTGACTCCTGTATCAGCCCTGAGCTTCCAACTAAGGGACAGAGAGAGACCTGCTGGCCCATCAATTGCCCATGTTCACAACCAGAAATTACCATTCCTTTCTGCAGAACTGTATTGGTAGAGGTCATCTTTGTCCATGGCTTCTCACTACCAGTCTCAGCTCTCACCACCATGGCCACATCTCCCAACACCCAGACCCCGCACAGCACTACCTCTGCTCTGGTCTCCAGCCTGCTCTCCTCCCAGTTCGCACAGTCCATGTTAGCTGTAACTGTCTCTCTATATATAGAGACACCTGAAAGAATAAGATTTGTTTTGACTCATGGTCATTTGTCCCCGCTGCTGTGGGCCTGCAATGAAAGGAAGGGGAGCGAGCACAGGCATGGCCCCAATGATTGTGTGGTCAGGCCTATCTCAAAAGTTCCTCCAGCTCCCAGTAGTGCCACGAGCCAGAGACAGCCCTTAACACATGGGATCCCCTTGCGAGGGATCAGGGAAAGAAACACGGGGGTGGGGGGGGGGCCGTATCTCAAAGCCAAACAATAATACAATACTGCCCCCAGTCCAAGGTCGTCCTTGGAAGACCTGGCCTTCCTACCTCTGCCCAGCTCTCCACTCCTGGCCTTGTTCTCTACAGCGCAGCAGTGCCAGGGACTGTGCCATGCTCTCTGTGTGCCTGCCCGTGCTCCTCCTCCCTATACTGCTTGTGGCCACCTCTGTACCAATGCTTTGCAGCTTCCTTCAGTTCTCCTCCCAGGAAGCCCTTATTTGTCACCATGTGTTTGCCTGTGTCCCTTGCAGGCCTGTATAGCAGTCTTACATCCCTGGCTTCCTGCGGCCTAACAGGTGCACCAGCTGGTGCCCTGTCTGGGGTTTCACCTTAGCTCTGTGCCTTCTATGGCTTTCCACTGTACTACTACAGTGCTAGTCATTTGTGGAA
Organism: Mus minutoides; assembly: GCA_902729485.2. NCBI lineage: Eukaryota > Metazoa > Chordata > Mammalia > Rodentia > Muridae > Mus > Mus minutoides. Next base: position 178,784 of record LR753378.1, read on the forward strand.
CTAAAAGCAAGTGGCCAAAACCCAGTTCCAGGTCACTTGCTATTACAGCTGTCCCAAAATTCTGATTTGTCCCCCTCTAGTTCAGGTATAAATGAGTGACCGCTACCCTTGACCTCACCCACAGCAACAGCCCACAGTTAGTGCTGAGAATCCTCCATGAGGTGAGCTGATCAGATATGCATGGACAAGGTTGCTGCTACCAGGCCCTCCTGGAATGGGTGAAGACCCTTTCTGCCTATAGCAGCTCAGCCCCTTGGGACAGGCAAGCATATTCGTTTGGGCTTTCATTTCTATACCTCTGTTCATGTCATGACTTACCATGAGAATTTTCATGTCTCCACTTACCTGTGTGCACGAACTCTTTATTGCTTTTATCTGGAATCCAGCATTACTTCCCCGTGATTCTCAAAGCACATCCCAGGAGTGTATCACCCAGGATGGTAAAAATGTGGCTTTTCAGGTCCCACCATACACTAACTTTATCAGATATGGGGTAGGACCTGTTCTGAGTCGGGCTCGCATTTGGAAACAGCTGTGGTGTTAAGCTGGCGGTAACTTTCTTCCCATTCTTCTTGGCCTTCTGTCACGTGACTCTGTCTTGCTTGCCTCTTACTCCTATCTGAACTGAAGTCTGAGCTCCAGGAGAAAAGAAACATCATCCTCAAGACTGACTCCTCCTTCATGCTCACTCTGATTCTGGCACCAAGAGTTACAGGCCATGCAGGCTGGTTCCCAAGGCTTGGTTTCAACCTCAGCAGGGTTCAAAGTCAAGTTGAAGCAACCGAACTTTGCTAATGATGAATGTCTGGAGATTTTCTAGGGATGGGTCATTAATGCAGTCCATGTCCTTAAATTCAGGTTAAGTCAATGTCTCTTCCCACCAACACTGTTATTCTTATAAAGCACAGACCCTGACATCAGTGAGCTCACACCTCTGTAGCATTAAAGACATCTGATGACCACTTCTTTCACAAGGGCAGCAGAGAGGCTCCTGATTAGCAAGCTGAGCTTGAGTGTCTACTGCCCAGTTTCTTGGATTCAAGAGCCTGAAGCAAGGGGACTGAACGCTCAAGTCCAGTGTAGCAAAACTACATCTCGAAAACAAAAGAAACGGCTGGCAAGATGGCTCAGTGGGTCAAGGTGCTTGCTGCCAAGACTGATGAGCTGAGTTCAAGTCTCGAGGTCCCATACCGTGAAAGGAGAGAACAAACTCAAAGTTGTCCTCTGACCTTCACATACACCATGTGGCACACATGTACACACACATAAATAAATGTAGCACACACAAAGGCTTTAAGACTCCCACTCCCCCTACACACATGTACACCAAGCAAGTTTTTATACCAAAGATACAGTCATAATTTTAAGGCCAGGTTTTGAATCTATACTTTTCCATAAGGAGGGATGGGGAGAGGAACTGTTCAATCACTAGGACACAGGTATGGGGTTGTCCAGCATTCTGAGGACAGATACACATGACTGCTATTAACTGTTCATCCCACCAGAGGAACAACCAGAATCAAGCAAGATGCTCTTGGCACTGGAACCTACTTCCCTCATAGTATGGGTATGGAGCAGCTCTGTGGGGAACATGAGACTCAGCAAGTGCTCCAGAGGTGCAAGGTGGGTCACTGAGCAAAGACCTGCATTCCGTTCTGTGGCAGCACTTCACTGCCCAGGAACACAAAGGGGACGTTAACTCCCAGTTCAAGCAGCCCACAAGCCCATCCAGATTCAGAACACTGGAGAAGATGTTTACATTTTCTCTCCCTATAGGCCTCTGAGATTGTTTGATAATGATCTAATGCTCAATTGTCCCCTGTAGACGGGTGTGTGTGAAGAGCACGTCTGGTCATCAGCGCATTTGCTTAAGCTCTCTCTCCTTCAAGCAGAGCTCTAATGAACCAGAACCTCTATCCATTCTAGAGACTTTTGCTAAATTTAGCTTAACAGCAGCAAACACCCACCCTCAAAATAGTCCCTAGAGCCCACATCTTACCCCTCCACCATGACTCTCCTGCTTACACAAGGGTAAGGGGCCCTGCTTCATGCGCTCTCAATAGTCACTGTTAAGAGACCATCCCAAGAGCACTGGTTCCTCTTCCAGAGGACCTGGAATCAGCTCCCAGCACCCAAATGGCAGCTCACAAACATCTGTAACCCCAGTCCCAGACAATCCAACTCGTTCTTCTGACTTCCACAGGCACCATGTGGTGTAGTCATACCTGCAGGCAAAAATGGCAAAACACCTATACAAGCAAAAATAAATTTAAAAGAGACCATCCCAAGGAATATGATAAACTGTCAAGCTGCTCCTCCCCCGCTCTCCACAGTGGGAGGTGACAGTGGGCACACAGCTTCCTCTCGCTCTGAGCAGTTCACAGGAGAGGCTGGTGTGTACCTATGATCCTTGAACCACATTCTACATTGCCCCACTATTTAAGCCCAGCTTCCCCAAATCTAGTCTCTCTAGATCAGATGTGGCCAAGTTCTATAAATAGAGAGCAAGCCAGCTGGTTCTGTCAACCTTCTCATTCTCTGCCATATTTTCAAACTGTAAAAATAGCCTTGCTTTCATCACTTTGAAATCATTACATAACATGATTGTTTCAAGGAAGAAAAATCAATCAATCAATCTCTCTCTCTCTCTTTCTCTCTCTGTTTCTAGAACTCATGGATCTTCAGACTCTATGATTATTTCCACCAAGCAGACTGTACTTGTTAACAAAAATTGTGGGCCTACTATGTGCCAAGCACTATGTTTCAGAAATAAGAGGTATTTAAGACAGAAAGCAAGATCCTTACCTTCAGTCCCCTCTGGAACGCTAACTTATGTGCACATAAGTTAGACAACACCTGTCACCACAGCATCAGCTCAGGAATATATAGGCAAAGTAGATTCTGAAACATTACAGGCGACAAACTCTTCGGACTGCATGTCTACTACAAAAAGGACACCAGGCTTCCACCAACTCACACCTCTTCCCAAACAGAAAAAAACACATTAGCAGACTTTATAAATAAATCCTCTTTTAATTACTTGGTCTTGTTTAGTCAGCAAAATCAAGTCCACAGCCTTTTCTAGTCTATTTTCCCCTAATCATGTGACCTAATATATTTTCTAAAATCTTCCATATTTTAAGAAAAACATGTTCTACCTTTCTGGCAACCCACAGCCAACTTCCCTAATTTTCCTTCTTAACCAGTGGCTAAATGCACGCACTTTAAAGTATTAGTCCCCCTGAAAGGGTAGTGGTAAACCCAAGCTCAAAGATTACAAGATCAGAGTGTAGGAGTGGGGTGGGAGCACAGGAACCTGGGGCAAACCCACTGTTTCTAGGATATTACCATCACCAGGATCATGCCTCCTCCCTGGGTTGGTTCTGGCTTGGCCAAGCATGTTTCAGGTCCTATAAGTGGTACCCAAACAGGCACATCTTGTTTCTGGTCATGACCTAAGTCATGGTTGACACTAAGGCCAGCTCTCAGCCCAAGATGAGTACCATGTACATGGCTGCACATACTTAGAGACCGACAACAGTACAGGGGACTCATGCCTGCCTCACAGAAGTGTCTGTGATGATAAGCACCTTTAGACCTTTCCCCCTTTTCCTTTAGAACTTTGCTCTGTGCTCCCCTGGGGCTGGGCCCTGGAGTGTGGAGGAGCCAACAGCCCTGGAAGTGAACCATGATAGTGGCTTAGGACCTGGCTGTCGGGAGGCTCACCTATTCCCGCACTGCTTGGAACTGGTGCTTTGACAGCAACCTCTGGCTTCCAAGCAGAAAGAGGGAGAGACCTGCTCTGAAACCTCACGCCGCCAGGGAGAGCACTCAGTGGTCAGACAGCACGGCTGCTAGTGTCAGCAGTGTGCTCAGAACCAACACTGCTGCTCCCTGGGTCCACACGAGGGCACCCTGGGCCCTTGCCCAGCAGTGAGAGGGTAGTTTACATTTCCCAGAGGAGGAAACCTTTGCCTGTTTCTTATAGACACACACCTGGTTTTTGCTTCTTTGTGGCAGGAACTCAGACACTGAACTTACTAAGGACTTACTAAGAGACAAACCCACGAGCCACCTGTTCCCTATCCCCTAGGCATATCCTACATCTACGGCTGCCTTTCTTGTCACCAGCATTCACCTTAGGTCAGAGCTGTGCTCTTGGCGGGGACCAGTGACAGTACACAGCAGATAGCACAAGCTCCCGACCTGTAGACAGTATGAACGGGGCAATCTAGCACAGGAGCCCAGGCTGGCCTCAGACCCTCGGGTGCTGAGGTCACAGTGTGCTCTCTGACACTTGGTTCTCTGGTATTACACATTTCCGAGACTCGTTGTACCCGGTTCTGGAGCCCTGAAGGGTTTCCATGCTGTCATTTCACTCCTCAGTCACTTACGCGGCAGGAACAAAGATTTCTCCCTAGCGCCTTTCTAAAAGCTCAGGTAAGGGAACCCCAAGAACCAGTCAGGTGGCCAGCGTGCTAATGGCAATCTTGGCAGACGAGAACCCCGTTGATAAGGGAAGCACTTGGGGTGCACGGTGCTGGCATCTGAGTCAGCCAAACCCAGCAGGAAGAACCTAGTGCTCATCATCAGAAGAAAGGCCCTCGATCTCAGCTCGGTCTCCTCCTATCGCCATCCAGAAGGCTTTGGCCACCTGTGGAGGGAAGCATGTGACAAAGGTCAGGTTAGTTGGTAACAGCTAACCTTCAGCTCACTTCAAATGCCACACCCAAACTGACTAAGGTCTACACTTCTACACTTTTCCCCTCCAACAACACATTAAATCCCTGAGCAGTCTTTGACCCAGACTTCTGGAGGTGATCAGGGCCGTACATGAGTGTGAAGGGTAGGGATATGTTTGGCTTCATTCCTGACAGAACCAAAACCAACAGCGCGCTGCTGGCCTCAGTGTCCGGAAAGGAGCTGGAGAAATCGGCGATGACACAGTTCATATAAGGAGATGCCACCGAGCATGTCCATTTCCTGACAAGAACATGTGTTGCTCTGGTAATGAATAAACGAAACAGCTAAGAGCTCCCTGGCTTAACAGGAAGGCGAGCATGATACCTCTGTGAAGGTACCATGTCACGTAACATGTTGACTCCAGCACCTGTGTTAGTGTTGCACAAATAACCATCCAGCTGGCTGTAATACCCAGGGCGCAGCACACATCAGAGCTAAGGCCTCTTACAGATGATAAATACCTGCCGGTCTTCTCACCTTTTCTGCATGCAACTTTCTTTGCTCATGAGGAAGCGTCGCAGCCTTGTCTAGGGGGAAAATATATCTTAAGAAATTTGTTTAACAGCACAGGAGAATCTGGAGCTCATGGGTGCGCTAACACTTGGAGGTGGTAGATGGGTTTCTAAGACATACGCTCATGGCGCAGTCGTTCCGCTATTAGGAAGCTCTCTCCCCCAAATTTTCCAGATGGGGATTTGAGTGAGTTGTGGGGATGTGACAGATGCTGTGTTAATGAGACTCACTGAAAGGAAGAGACACACTTCAGAAAACTCGAGAGTGACGGAGGAGAAGAGGACAGAGACAGGATGTTTTCCCCAGGGAATTTTTACCAACAAAATGGTCCAATCTCCTAAGCAGTTAAATCTCCCAAGCTCAGAGCTCAGAATCCAATCTAGCCACCACAAAGTGAGATCCTACAACATAAACTAGAAAAGCTTCGACATGCAAGGCTGTGAGACATGCCAGGATAATTACCTTTCATTTCTTTTAACTTTGAAAAGAGTCTCTCGAAGTTCTCCAGATCACCTCCTCCGGTGGTAAGACTGGCTAATTCTTGAATATCCAGGTCTAACATGGGGTCTGAAATCAGAGTTGGTCACAGATTCCGTTTACATGTGCTTCGTACAGGCAGTGCTAGTCCTATGTGCGCACATGGGCAAGAGCTGAGTGCTGGCACTGCTGGAGCCTCCACAGGGCACAGCCACCCTTCATCCTTACAGTGCTGAGAAGGTAGAGGACACTGTTCCCTTTAGAGCTGCGACTTGTCCCAGCAACTTGCTCTGAAAGGCACTCTCCCCTTGCTACACACTCAGCAGGGACAGGGAACAACCCTGCCTACATCCATATTACGATGGCCACACGTGACTAAGCCTATTAGGACAGTTATCACTGTCTACAACTTGTACATAGAAAAACAGAGTAACCCATGTTTAAAACTGAACTCACCTAAATGCCAGCTAGCTATCCAGAGGTGGGGCTGTTTTAAACCATGTTTGCTAATTACACTCTTATTATGAATCCTTCACCATTTCTGCCTCAGCACATTACTTAAAATAAAGATTTACTTTAGTTATGTGCATATTCGTGTGTTTCCATGAGTGGGTATGTGTTAGCAAAGACCAGAAGAGGGCTTTAGATCTCACTGAAGCTGGAGGCAGGGTGCTGGAAATCAAGCCTGGGTCGTCTATAGGGCACACATGTGTGCACATGGGCAAAAGCTGACTGCAAACTGCTCAATCTTCTCTCTAGCCCCGTCGTCATACTCCTTCTTCCACAGTGACAGTAGCTTCCCTGACCACCTGGTACCCAGGGCTCCTCGGATCCTCCCCACTGTTGACAGAGCCATGTCTGCATTTGTGAAGGTTCCTTGGTTTTCTAACATTCTCTGCCACCACTGTAGTGAACACAGAGTATCTAGAGGAGCTCACTTTATACATTTCTGTCCAATGGCTCTGTCCATCCCTTCCCTTTCCTTCCTTCCATCCATCAATCTGTCCATCCATTCTTCTTCCTTTGTCTCCCAGTCCCATTTCTGGAGCATCAGGGATCAAGCCCAGAGCCTTGCACATGCTTAGGAGGAGGCCCTCTATGAATGAGTTGCACTACTGAGCCATACCTTTATCACCACGGGATACTTTAACTTACCAGAATATACTTCTGCTTTTCTACAGCCCTGGGAGGGCAGATCGCTTACTCTTGCTCAAAAGACCATGGGAATCATGTACTCATGGCTCAATTACTACCTGAGGTACAGTCTTCACTTTAACCCAATTCCATGGCATTCTAATGCTTACAGCCTTGACTATTACAAGTTCTAGCTATACATTTGGCCACAAAGTCCTTGAAGACAAGGATAGCCATTTTCAATACCTTTCATTTACCACACTGCTATACAATTTGTTTAAGTGCACTTGGGGTCATAAATGTGTCTTAGTTCAGTGCACATCAGGTAGGCTATTGATGTACAGGCAAAAGGTCATATTTCCTATTTATCTGAGCAGAGAGATGGTAACCAAGCTAGAAATAAAGACAGGGTCACATCGTGTTTTAAAAATATGTTAAAAGGAAGAGTTTAAGGAGAGCTCGCCCTACCCCTTGCCGGGCATCCTGGGAGGGCTGGCTCAGAGGGCCCGAGAGCAGGAGCGCTGGCTCCACTCCTCGTGGCTGCAGCACTTGGAAGTATGGGTCCTGAACCTTGCGGCAGCACAGTAGAGCTGGCCCTGGGTGATAAGCTTGCAGTTGAGCTGGTCCCCAGGGTGTGAGATTGGGAGAGCTGGCCTGGGCAGTGACGGACAGTTAGCTCTGATGGTGTGAACGTCGGAGAGCTGTCAGGCTGACCGACTCAGACCCAGATCCAGGGCTTTGAGTCGGCCCACCCCAACATCGATGCCAACTATGAACTGCTGGAACATGTGAAGGGGCTAGTCCTGCAGAACCAAAGCTGCAGGACCTCCATGACACGGGACAACACCACAGTACCTGAGAGGAGTCCCAGTTTGCTAGAAAAGTTGTTTGGGCAAAAGGTATATAGAGTGTTGTCATGTAGGACACCCCATCCCATGACACACCATAGTTTCACAGAGAGATTTTTGTTATTGTTTTCTTTGGGAGGGGGTAGAGGTTGCAAGGTGGAGGGCAGATGTGGAGGGATGGGGAGATGAATCAATAACAAGTTTTTTTAAAACAAGTTTAGATTAGATGGAGCACTGAAGACAGCAGTGTTTAAATTTTGGGAAAAGGAGGAGAGCAGCCTTGCAAAACCATGCAAAAGGGAAACCAGGAGATGCTGTGCTGGAGAGTGAAAGGAAGACATGGCTTCAATGAAGCACTGTCCTGAAGGTCGCTCAGTCAAGATGAGGATGGGAAATACTAGAGTTAGAGGCACAGAGGTTGCACGCAGGTGGCCCCTGAATGTCAGAGTGGGACACAAGCTGGATGACAGAGCAAGCGCACAGACGGGAATGGGTCAGTGACCGCAGACCCGACTGTAGGGACAAGGTAAGGAGAGAAGACTGCACGTCCCTTCTCTTTCCGTGTTCTGAGTTCTGCTGCTATCTCCGGGAGCTCATGGAGGAACTTACCGACAATGCTGTCAACCTGTGCGCCTGCTGAGCCACATGCACCACCATGATGGCCAGGGAGGGACTCTGTCCTCTCAGCTGTTGACGACGGCTCCTGCTGCTGGGGAAATACAGGGAAGCAACAACTTAACAGGAAGCTATTTCAGTGAGAGTTGCACAAGGGTTTACTCTTCTTCCCCCAGCTAGCTGTGGAGAAGCACGGACAGACCCTGCAGGAGAGACAAACCGGAGCAAGGTCTCATCCAAACACAAACAGCTGCAAAGCCACTGTCCTTGCTGCATTTTTTTTCAAGGAAAAACTACGAATGTTAGGACTTTGCTACAGAGTTGTGTCACTGAAGATCCCTCAGTCAGGAAAGGACATGTCCTGGTGTGCAGATTGGAATTGGGTCCCCAGGACCCACATACAAAGACCAAATGTAATCAATGGGGAGGTGGAGACAGGAGGTTCCACAGGGCTGACTGACCTAATTGGGGAGCTCTGGGCTAAGTAAGAATTCCTGTCTTAAAGGAAAATGGCTGGTGTCCCTTAGGATGACCCTGAGGGTGTCCTGTGGCTTCCATATGCACCTGCATATACACAAGCAAGCATGAACATATGAACAGACAACTAACATTGATATAACACAAACAGTTCAGTGTCTGGGAGGGTGATGGTAGCGGGGCACCATGGTACCTCGGTCTGGAAGGCTGACCAAGTGACCTCAGAATGGAGCTGCTGAGGATAGAGGGTGAAAACAGACTGTTGGCTTACTCAGAGCCAACTTGGGACCTTGATAAACAGTATTGAAAAAAAAATCATTTTGATTTTCTATGCAAGATATTTAAAAAGTGCTCTAGCAAAACAAAACAAATTTAAAAAGCCCTGCAGGATAGATATCCCTGAGTGCGACCCTGCTGAGGGGACGAGCTAGCATTCCCTCAGCACTGCTTCAGGCCCAATGGGCCACTTCAGATTCTCCCTTCAGTGCTGAGATCTCTGCTGCCTCTTAAATGGAAATGAGAGAAATGATGAATGTGTCAAGATCTGTAACAACAAGGGTATTAGAGTCAAAGAGGAGAAAAGATGTGAAAATTCTTTACCTCAGAGTGACAGCTCTCTGCTGATCCAACTCTGCGGTTTGCCCCAGCAAGTGAGTTGAGAAGGCTGAAGCCCTGGCTCCTGTCTGAAGAGAAAACATGAATGCTGTTGATATGGCTACAATGGAAACAAAGGCTCTGTCCTCAATTCCACCTCTACTTATGCTTGTAAAAGAGTTTAGAGTTGAGGCTGGAGAGAGAGGTTAGTGGCTGCTCTTCCAGAGGTCCTGAGTTCAATTCCCAGAAAGGACAGGGTGGCTCACAACCATCTGTAATGGAATCTGATGTCCTCTTCTGAAGACAGCATACTCATATATATATATATAATAATAATAACAACAATAACAATAATAAAGAGTTTAAACTTGAAATGCCCCAAGGGCCTGTGTGTTCAAGGTGCTACTGGGAGGTGCTACTGGGAGGTGATACAACATAGAAGAAGTAAGGTCATTCATTGGGCGCAGGCCCTTAAAGGGGACACTGGGTTGTGGGCCTCTTCTCTCTGTTTGGCTTCCTGGCCACTATATGGTGAACAGTCATCTCCATCAGACACACACATCATGATATACTGTGGAGTGACAGGTCCAAAGTCACAAGGCTAATCAACTACAGACTGTAACCCTGAGCCAACGTAAACTGAGCCGCGTAGGCTGCCCATCTCCAGCATTTTAAGAGTGATACAAAGTTGACATATGCATAGTCTCTCAATTCTGAATAATCTAAATAACAGAATATTTGTCAAGGTGAAAAACTAGTAGGCTATTACACACAGATGCCGTTTGTTCCATGGCTTCATTTGCAAGTTATGACAACAGTGTTTTAATAGCTGATGCTGATTAAAAGTCCAGAACATTCTATATATCAGCTTGGAAGCATTACTACTGTGTAGACAGGAGCGTGACACTTTAGAATACAGCTGTCATTTTGCCACAGAGGAGCCACCCTCACTCAAGGTTCCCATGCTGTTTGTGTCACAGTGAGGACAAGACTGGGGAAGAGTGTCTGAAACTGATCAACAAGAATCACCAAGAACACAGACTAAAAGCGAGCCCAAGACTCAAGGCATGTAAGGCTCACTTTGTCACCAAGCTAGGCAGAGGCCCACTCATCTCAGTTTCCAGCAAGTGTTCTAGTCAACGGGTGCTGGGATCAGACAGGGGCCTAAGGGTTCTGCAGCCTGCAGCCCTGGGGCAGGGCACCCACCTCTAAGGGTGTGAGAGCCTGAGGACAGGTTCACCCAAACAGCAGGTAGCTCTCGCTCTTTGAGCTATGTATATTCAGGACTCAGGGACTTCACCTGTCATGATTGTGTGCACATGCTGGTTGACTGGAATGAAAGGCAGACTGCACAACCAACCCAAGTGCCTCCTTCTATTACTGGAAACAACTTGGGGTCTGGGTCATTTCAACTGTAATTCACAAGTACTGCAAATCCCAGTTCTATAGGTTAGCATTCCCTGAACTTGGCAGGCTGGTATGGCATATGACCTCAGCGCATCTTAGCCCAATGCCTCCCTTCTTACAGGAAGGAGCCAGGCAGAGAGGCATGCAACCCTACAACACACTATAAACCTTTGGGCATCTTTATTTTTTTCTATGACCATCCATTTAAAAAAAAATTATTATTTTATGCTATGTACATTTAACCACAATATTAAAACCAGTAGAAAAATGATTAATGTTCTAATGCTAATAGATAAAATTTTTAGGAAAAGAGTAGCAGGAAGAGACAGAGCTTAGGATCAACCCTAGCTTTCTCTCATGGCCCCACCCACCTGCATGACCTCAGACAAACCAAGCCCGCAGGGCCTCAGCCTGCTGGTCTGTGGACCAATGGTCACTCAGCATGACGTCCCTGACCCAGAAGCCCATGGCTGAGAAGAGACTCTCAGCCTCCTCACACATCTTGGAATTTGCTGTGTTCGAGCACTTTTTCTTAATAGACTATATATATATATATATTTAAATCCTTAAATTTCAAAACCCTAAAAAGTTCACAATGAGCCATGAGTTTAGAATAAGCTGGAGGGAGCTGTGCTCAGTGCTTTCTGATAAACAATGGAGGATTCAGTCTGCTCATCAGAGGGTTCATTATGTCCCTCTGCTTATATTTTAAGGAAGTCAGAGGCACATACATTTGTACAATTGAGAGAAGAAGCCACTTTTGTTTATTCAAAGCAGACGGCCTGCACGGAGTGTTGCTCAAAAGGCTTGGCTGGTATTTTATACACTGGGTCTTCTGGTTCAGTGTTCTTCACAGCTCTGCCCACGGGCACCAACTGCACGCCACTCTCATGGAAAAGAATTATGTAAATCCCTCTCCCCCTCAGCTCCCAGCCTCCCAGGCTCTGGCATGGGGATGCTACTCCTATTGAGAAGGTCCTTTCCCCTCAGCTGCTTAAAGCATACACTAGACTAGGAAGGAACAAACCAAGGTTCTTACTCAGCTACAACGTCGGGGATGCAGGAGGGACAAGTCTTTATGAAAAAGAAATTAGTCAGGAAGCATAAAGAGAGCAGTCACTGTTTACCAGTAAAGGCCCTGGCATACCAGGGCATACTACTGTGGTTATATACAACCCACCCTCTCACTGTTTTTCCCTAAACAAGTTAAGCAGACTTAACTCACAATCTGAAATGCTCCAAAACCCTCAACTTTACGGCCCCACCAGGATGCCTCAATGGGAACTTCTATGCCACCAAAACAAAGGCACAATCAATTCATTGTTCCAAATTACCTCCAGGCTGCATGCATGAATGTACAGAAGACTCAACCAAACAGGACATATGTCCTGAATACGTGTGTGTGTGTGTGTGTGTGTGTGTGTGTAAGTATTCCAAAATGCACAAAGTCTAAAAACCTGAGAAACTTAGTTCTAAGCATTTGGGTCAAGGGCTTTCAGCCCATATTACATGTTTATGATAAGGTTTGATTTATAAGTTAGACACAATTAAGACAATAACCACAATAAAAAAAAGTATATACAGCAGAATACAGTAATACAAGTTTTCTAACGACTGGAGGGATGGCTCAGCAGTTGAGATTACTGGCTGTCCTTACAGTTGGTTTCCAGCAATTGCATGGTAGCTCACAACCTTCTATAACTCCAGCTTCAGGGAATCTGGTGCCCTCTTCTGGCTGCTGTGGGCACTGCAGGCCCATAGTGCCACACACACACACACACACACACACACACTAAGGTCCAAGTATACACAGAAAAAAATAAAGGAAGAAAAAAAAATTAAATCCATCTTTAAACAGAGCTCTGTGGGACAGCTGCTCACTCTGCAGACACGTCCACATACCCAACTTACTCCTCACGTGACAGTGGGAGAAGATACTCTAGGAATTTTTGGATGGCTTCTCTTCAGTTCATCCCAGTTGCCTAGACAACCAGCATCATTAGCACTGCCTCTGAAGCCATTATTATCAAAGTAAATCATGGATCATGTAAACACAAGCACTGAAATACCGCAGCAGTCAAATGACAGTCAAGATTGCCACTGGCTGCCTGCTGGGCAGGTGGCAATGTGTGGGATGGGCTACTCACAAGGTCAACCCACCTTCTCAGGCAAGATGGTACAATATGCCAGCTAGTCACTAAGAAAAGCACTCAAGTTGAAAACGGAAGTTATTTATTTCTAAAACTTGTGGGGTAGTTTGTTGACTGCAGGTAACCACACCACAGATAAAGAGGGACCACTCTACTAAATGTATCTCCAAAACATCTGGCTCCATTCCAGTGGTCCAGTGAATTATACATGGGAGATGATGATGCCATAAAAAATCAAAAAACAAAAAATAAAAATACCACCCCCCAACCCAGCAATGTTTGTTATTTACACGGATTCATCAAATGTTAAGAATCTCCTTGGCCGCAGGCCGGAACCTATGTGGCCTGCTAACCAGGCTGCGTTCACTTTTCAGTTTTACTTCTGAGAAGCAGCCACTGTGAGGCATCACCCGAGGAAGCCCAGGCACCATCTGCACATCACGGTGTCCTTATGTCCTTCCCCACTCTGTAAGACAGCCTTCCCTTCAGCAAACCTAGCCGTCTCCACTTGCATGTTGTGATAACCAGAGCCACTCATTCTAACCACAGCCAAGCACTCGGAAGCTCATGGGGACATCACACCCACTGTTTAGTGATAATCTTAGGCCATGCCATACTATCTGGATCATACAACCTTTAAGAAAGGTCACAAATGCTGACACCAGGACCAGGAAAAAGAGTCTATGTTTTTATAGCATATTCTATTTCCTCCTGGTGAGTTTAGAAAAAAAACAACTAAAAACAAACAAACAAACAAACACCCCAACACCACAGGAGACTTAGAGATGGTTCAGTTAGAGCACCGGCTATTCTTCTAGAGACCCAGGGTTCAATTCCCAGCACCCAGTGGCAGCTCACAACCATTCGTAAGTTTTGTCCCAGGGGATCTGATGCTGTCTTCTAGCCTCTGTGAGCACTGGACCCACATGGTGCAGACATACACGTAAGTGAAACAACCCTGCATATTAAAAAAACCAAAAATCCAAACCAAACCAACCATAAAATCATAAAACCCTATTTATTCTCTCTGAACCGCTGCTGTCTTGAGTACATCATTAAAGCAATGCTAGCTTGCACGCAGCCCTCCAGTGGTTCGGCTTGTGGTAGAGTTAGCACCTCTGCTCTCTGCCTGCCAGGACACGGGGAGTAAGGCCTCGCTTTCCCCGCTCTCTATGTTCACTGCAGAGAATGAAGCACAAGGAAAGGACAGCGGCAAGGGCACGGTGAGAGCTGGGTGAGCGTCCTTCTCCTTTTGCACAAACACAGCCTGAAGACTCACCTAAACTTGGGGATGAGCACCATCATGAAGGAGAGTTCTGCACAAGCTGCAAGGAAGGCCCTACTGTGGGTCCTACCCCCTCAACCTGGAGTGCATTGCCACAAGAATCTTCAAAGGGTGCTGGCCACCAAGACCAGCCACTGAGACCCCACTGTGGGGGACAGCGGCAGTGAAGACTACAAGGAGGTGGCTCTTGACGCAGTATGTAACCAGCTTTGGAAACGACGACAGTGGGAGAGCAGGGTGGTCAGCAACATGGCCTCCAGGGTGCCTGGAAGAGAACACCTACCAGTGCTTTGTGTGTGACACTCCTGGAGGCTGTACCTGAATGGACATCATTTCTTCCTACCCTCACTAATTTCCTACAATCCTCTCCGCTAAGACTCCTTTCACTCATTAAGCCTTGATTCACATGGAGCAGCCAATGCCATCATAGGGAGGGGACAGTCTGAGTGCTCAGGTCCTATCTTGGGGTTCCTGAATGTAAAGTTTAAAAGTTAGACTCCATCCCAGCACTCGGGAGGCAGAGGCCAGCCTGGTCTACAAAGTGAGTTTCAGGACAGCCAGGGCTACACAGAGAAACTCTGTCTCGAAAAAACAAAACAAAAAAACAAAACAAAAGTTGGACTCCAGCACAGCTTTATGAGATTAAATGTCATCCATTTCGGTGGATGCTGCTCCTGAAACTGGACACTGGGGTCCAGAGACATAAAGCAGAGCTCCCAAAGTCACACAGGTATAGGCAGACTGTCTAGAACCCTCTTCACTGACCATTCGTCCTCTCACCAATTTGATGCTTTATTTTTCTGTGACATTAGATTCAAATTTTTATTTAATAATTTTTCACTTCTTAAAAATATATACAGAGCTGAATGTGGTGACACGTGCCTGAAATCCCAGCACTTGGGTTACTGAGGCAAGAGCATCAAATTCACGGCTAGCTTGAGCTAAGTAGATGATGACAATGATGGTGACGGTGATAATGATGGTGGTGGTGGTGGTGATGATGATGATTCTGATAAAATGTTTTAAAAGTGAAAGGCATAAGATATCTACTTTCTCAGGTGAACATCTCAGGCAGCCGTGAAAACAGACCTTGTAAGTGGGCACTCATTTCTTTTTTCTCTTCTTTCCATCAATTACAAAGGCCAGCTTGATCTGGGATCTGGAACTTCCACCATGCAATCATTTACTCAGGACGTGCGGGGTAATAGATGATCATTAGGCGATGCTTTAACAGATACTCAATTCATCTCATTTGTAATGGGAAAATGGAAGACTGCTGGGTAGGAGAGTTCTTCTACCCACTATGGAAGCCCAGGGCTCTGCTCACAGGGCGTGGAGTAGCAACCCTTTAGTATTTGTGAGTCTACCAGCCCCTTCCCTGGCTCCCCACTCCCTCTTCATTTACCATGGTGCTATCTGATGTAATACCCAGAAGCCACGAGTGCGGAAAAAACCCTCCACTACAACTTGCTAGTGTCCAGTTTATGAAACCAGGGACAGGAACACTATGTAACATAAAATCGACACCTAGCAAAGGTGTTGTGTATACTACCTTCTTCCATGATGTGTAAGTCTCAAAAAGGTTGAACTAAAACACAGTATCCCAGACTCTACCCAGCTCTTAAAAGTACTACCCAAGTTCAAGGCCCTGCCTCAAGCAAAGTACTTGACAATATGGCATTCTGATGTACCAAATGAGAGACACTATTGGGAACCTCAAAGGGGAGGGGATGGGGACTTAAAACATGTCACATTTCTACTTTCATGGCAGTGATAAATAAGGGATATTACCAAACTCTAACTGTCAGACCCTACTGGTTGGTTTTCAAGCTGCAGACCAGACTCAGGTGGGAGCTTGGGGAACAGAGCAAGGGGCTGAGATTCCATCTACATACTTTCCTTGAGTTGCAGCCTGAGCTCAGATGAAGGAAAGTTAAGGCACGACAGCAGAGGAGGGGTAAGCAAACCGGAGAGGCTAGACAGCCCCAAAGGTGCCCTCAATGTGAGTATGGATCCCGCCCACCTCATTTCCTAGACCATTTGTGGTGAGATCTTTAATGCAGAATGGAAACTATGGGTCCCTGGAAGTCGGACCTTCCCCACCCAATGGTGTCTGAAGAAGGTCCTATTGAGCAGAGCTTAGAAAGCACACAAACCCTGAGCTCAGTGCTTTCAGCCATTTTCCTGGTAGCTCCGGGCACCAGGGATATTTTAGGCACTGTTTTCTCCCAGGTGCACAGATAATGCTGCCCCTGGTCAGGTGCTGTGTGGAGCTGGGCCTTAAACAACCAGTAGAAATTCGTTTGTCTCCTAAGCATCAACGTTCATCCCTTTTGGAGCAGTAATGCACTCACTGGGGATGTTTCATCTGATGAAACAAGACACTGACAGAGCCAATAGCAGAAACTCCATTGTAAGTCAGCACATAAGTCTTTGTCAGGAAGATCTGCATATCCTTCTAGCATGGTCATATACTGCTTAACATTTGGGTCAACCATAGCTTGCAACACAGTACACAGCAGTGGTCTAAAAGAACCTAAGAAGCTCGTGGTGGTTTTAACGGGAATGGCTCCCATGGGCTCACATTCGACTGCTTAGGCACCAGTGAGTGGCACCATCTGAAAAGACGAAAAGGATTTGGACGAAGTGTGCCACATGGCAGCAGGCAGGCCGACACTGAGCAGTAGCTGAGAACTACAGAGAAAAAGACACTGAGCTGGTCTGGGCTTTTCAAGCCTCAAAGCTCATGCCCAGTGGCACAATGGGTAATGGACCAAACCTCTGAGATTGCAAGCCAGTCCCAATTACATGCTTTCTTTTATAAGAGTCACTTGGTCATGGCATCATGTCACAGCAACAGAGCAGTGCCCAAGACAGAGCAGAAGTCTGCTGCCTGTTACTGTCTTAATGTGTTACAACAAAGCTATGGTGATCCCTGGCATAAACAGGCCCACCGCACACCCATCACGGGACCACCCACAAGTCCCATGTGGGTGTACACACTACTTGAAAATGATAATAAATGATGCTGGTTTACACACTTATACTGTGGTTTTTATAGTTATTTCTACTTACAAAAGAAAATTTATTCCAGAACTACTCACAGCAGCCTCCTACACATGCCTCCTGTGTTCTGTGACTACACAGGAAGGCTGCATCAGGTGACTAACCTATACCCTCTGGGTCTGTGTGAGCACATCTCACAATGTTTATACAATGATAGCTTCATCTGATGATTTCTTTCTCAGGACATATTCCCCTATTAAGAAAAGAGGGACAAAGCAATGATTTGTCTGCAACTATATAAATTAATGTTTGCTTTTAAAACTGGTATGAGTACCTATGGTGTATAACCAGTCATAACTCAAACTGAAGAGGATGCTAGTCCACCCTGACTTTAAGTAGAGTAAAGAAAACACACTGCCCCCGCCCACAAGTAACTCATCACTATTTGTTACATTAGCTAGCAGGACGCTTAGCTGGACCTTCTTTGGATTAAGTTCAGGGACAATGCGTTAGAACTAACACCATGCTATTCAGATAATATTAAAGGAATTAAAAACAATAAGCAAGAGAAACCTCAAACCTCAGATACAGTCATTACCTCCAGTCAGTTTCATTAAAGTCTTGCTCACAACAGAGCACCTTGGCTGAGACACCAGTGGATCCCTGCAGCCAGGGCCACTCCCTCCCTCCTGTGGTCAGCTCTCTCATGCACTTATAACTGCTGAGCCAAGCATCCACACTACGATGGAAGCAACACCCCTGCTCGGGAGACCTGCGGTCCTGTATCACCTTAGCTAACTTGCTTTGTGTATGGACATGTCACCTCCCCAATCCCTCTTTTTCCTGTAAAAGAAAGAAGCCATAGCAAATGCATACATGGAGACACTAATGTTTTGCTCAGGCTAATACATACACACAATTTTGTCAAAGAAAGCAATGTCCCTTACATTCTATAAAACATAAGGACAGGAACTGAGGAGATGGCTCCGCAGGGTAAAGTTCTTGCCACAAAAGTGCAAGGACCAGAGTTCAATGCTAGGTAGGCCTGGTGACCCATCTGTAAGCTCAGCATGAGGGAGGCAGAGACAGGGATGCCCTGAGAGAGCTGGCTAGCCAAAGTAGCCAGAATGCTGTGAGAGACCTTGCCTCAAATACAAAGTGGAGAGTGACTGATGTCAATCCTGGGCCTCTACAAACACACACATGTACATAAGCTCCCTCTCTTCCTGTAACTGTGACTACATATTCATATACAGCAAAAGAGCCCAACAATACCACTACAAGGTCATTATAATTTTTCTTTAACAAACCCACATACCATGCTCTTGGGTGCATCTTGCTTTCTTCCTAAGCATCTTTCTCTTAACCTTGTGCTTAACTCTATATGAGTTTTTAACAAACTACAAGGTGGGCTGGGCGTGGTGGTGCACGCCTTTAATCTCAGCACTCGGGAGGCAGAGGCAGGCGGATTTCTGAGTTCGAGGCCAGCCTGGTCTACAGAGTAAGTTTCAGGACAGCCAAGGCTACACAGAGAAACCCTGTCTCAAAAGAAAAAAAAACAAAAAAACAAAAAAAACAAAACAAAACAAAAAAAAACAAGCTTACACACACATATGCACATGCACACATGTATGTATATGTGTATGGCCAATGCAATCTCTTCTCTTTACATTAGACGGCCACTATTCTTCCCATTTCGCTGACCATTCAGTCACCCTGAACCAAATCTTGCCCAGTTCTCTGAGGCAGGATCTCATTATACAGTCAGGTTGATTTCAAATTCAGGGACTTCCTGCTTCAGTCTCGAGGCCACCACACCCAGCACACAATTTCCACGAAACTTTTCTTCACCTCACAGGTACACTAGGAAAGCTGGTACTGGGGTAGACATGTGGGAGCGCACATCATGGACAGAGAAAAATATTTTAGCACTGTTTTCAGAATTATAGCACAAAGTACCTGCCAAGGCCTTTGATTTCTTTATGCAATTAATTACACACAGCTCTGAGCTGTTACTTAAAGCACTCAGTCACAAAAGGGTGGGTGACCATCTGGCACAGATGCCATGGTGCTATTCCTGCACTATTTAACAGGCAAGTCCAGAAGCTCTTCAGAGTTTTCTGCCCAGGTCAGTTGAGACAGGCATACCCAACCCACTCAGCATCCCCTCAGAGGTGAGTTTAGTGCCTGATACAGATTTTTCTGGCCCTCCTGGGCCTCCACTAAGAATCACTCAGTTGATTCTCTCACCTGGAAGACTGGTTTCTTCTCCTGTTCTTCCCTGGCCTTCTCCATCACACAGCAGTCAGTCGTCTCTCAGTTACATCATGCCATCTCTTCTATTCAAAATTGGCAGTTACATCATGCCATCTCTTCTATTCAAAGCCTTGGCAAAGTACTTAGTTATACCTGAGCGGATGCCAAAGCTATCAAGATGTCTTGCAGAGCCCTAAATACCCAAGTATTCTATCTTTCTCCCATTCTCTCTCCTCTGTAGTCACAAGGAGTGGCTAGCTATCCTTCAAAGCCAGGATGTGCTCTCACCTTACTGCATGCCCTGTCAGGATGCTCTTTTCCCAGGTCTAAATCTCTACCTGCCATGGAATCTAAGCTGACCACCCTATTTATACTGCAATCTATCCCAAGCCACAATGCCCTCTCCGGTTTACTTTCCTACCACCTCTCACCTTGTAGCACCCTACATAACTCACTAGCGCCCTGCTGCCTATTGAATATTGTTCCCACAGGGAGCCCGTAGGTGCAGACACTGACTACTCAGCAGTGTAAACCAAGCACAGGGCCCCAAACACAGTGTGTGCTCAGCAGGTAGCTCCTGAATGAACTTCAGACTAGAACCTAAAGTCTACACCAAGGAGAGACTGGAGGCCAGCAGTGGACAACTCAAACGGCCAAGTGCACAGGGTCTGACAACACTCTTCTATGATGGCAGATGCCAAGGAACACAGGTGACCTGTGTTGTACTAACAAAACAAGTCACAGGTATGAAGAAGGAAGAAGGGGCATTTGCCCTGCCTTTACCTCTCTTAAGGTGAACTAATACTGGCCCTGTCATGTCTTTCTTCCTGTGGCTTTTGGAAGTCAGGATTCAGGAATGTGAAAATGCAGGTTCTTCGTGACTATAGAATCAGAGGCCAATGCAGCTTTCAAAATGCTCAATTCACTCTCCCCGATTAAGCACACTTGCACAAGTCAAAACTAGATGACTACTCTGTGCCAGCAGTTCTCACCATGCCTATAACCGAGGCCCTGTGGCTCCTAATGCTGCAGCTGGCACCCACTAGATTGGCCCAGACAGCACCGGCTTCCAAAGTTCCCAATGGGCAGCCAGGACTGGAAATGGCTAATGAAGACCAACTCCTTCATACAGATCAAAAATATAGCCCAAGGCTAGAGAGACAGCTCGCTGTTTAAAAGCATGTGCTTCGCTTTCAGAGGACCCTGAAGAGTTTGGTTCCCAGAACCCGTGTCAGGCAACTCACAACTGTCCATAACTTCAAATTCCAGGGCATCCAACGCCCTCTTCAGGACTCCACAGGCACTGCACACACATGTACCCCATCCCACGTACACTGTCACCTGATTCTCAGGAGGACAAGAAGCATGGAGGAAACTTCCTTACAGTTTAGTAATTTATAAACATAACGAGTTAAATGCACCAAGTTCAAAGCATACAGGGTTCTGGGAAGCTAAGAATCACGGCAAACCAGTCAGAATGTCTGGGGGTGGGGGTGGGGGTGGGACTGGAGCACTACTATTTACTAAGTTCCCAGGGGATTGCATGTCGCCAGCCTGGTAATGAGTGTGACACTTCTTGACCTCTGTGCCTCAGGCAAAGTCATTTAACCTCTGCACCTAACACATATTAGATGCTGTGAAATTAAATTGGATAATGAACATAATCTAACTCAAGGATATGAGAGATGCCAGTCACATATCAAAGCCACTCCCTTTACGTATAGAATTCAGTGCTTTTAGTATAGTCACAAAACTCTGCAATGATCATCACCAAGTCAAAAACATGGTTTTCATGTTCTGATAAGGAAATTCCATCTCCTTAGCAACCTCTCCACCAGCCCTGGGGACCACTAATCCATACTCTGCCTCTATGGATTCAACTGTTAGATATCTCCATAAAGCACGATGACACAAAAGCTCTGGGCACAGCGGTGGCATGGTGGGTTCATCCTGGCAGAGCTTTCGAGTACTTGTTTAGAGCTGAGTCACAGTCTGCTGAATGAACTGCCCACTGAGTCTGGAGTTGCTCTCATCCTTGGGCTATCATGAACAACAGTGCTTGAGCATTTATAAGGATGCCCTGCATGGACACGCTTTCTCTATTGACCACACCTAACAGTGCAGTAACCTGGGTGTATGGTAGCTTTAAGCATAACTTGTTCACTATTGTTGCTTTCGGATGAGTTCCTATGTACATGTAATGTATTTGTAATGCAATTCGGTCACTTTCATCCCCTCCCCATTACCCTTTCTCACCCCTTCCCACCTTCTTCCCAACAGTCTATCCCATTTTCATGGCTGACTTGGGGTTTTGTTGTTATTCTGTGGCTGCTTTTGTGACTCACAGAGCCTAATTAGGGCTGCATGCATAAGCATGGGTAGAAGGTTACTTACTGGGCAACTTTAATAGCAGTTATATCACAGAAGAAAATGACTCCCGCGTCCTAGCAACCATTAACTGCCAATAGCTCCTAAGGTAGGTGGGTGGGGCTTCATGAACGCCTCTCCCACCCATAATGGACCATGGATGGACCCTTCTCTTATGTCTAACTTTAGGCTTTCAGAAAGCCTACTGTGTGACTGGGTAGATAGCTTAGCCATTGGAGTGACTGCAGTGCAAATACAAGGCCCGGAGTGTCTCCCCACACCCAAGTAAAAAGCCAGGTGTGAAGGCATGTGCCTGTCAGCAGAACCTAATCAGCAAGACCCCGGGGTCCAGTGAGAAACTGTCTCAAGATACAAGGTGATGGCTCTGAGGAACAACAGCCAAGGCCAACCCTTGACCTCTTCATATATCTATATCCCACCTCCATATACTCATCTACACACGTGCACATACACACAACGGAAATAAAACAGAAGAGGAAGGGAGGAGGTGGCGGCTACTGAGGAAGATGCAGCTTGCTGGCATGCACACCAGAAAGGCTGCAGGGTCTCAGGGCGCAGAGGAAGCAGGATGCCCTGGAAGGACCCCATGGCCCAGCACACAGTCACATAGCTCTGTCTCTGTAGGGACAGACTTGAGGCTCTGTAAGATGTCCTACTTCTTTTTTCTTTTCCTTTTTTTTTTTTTTTTCCGAGACAGGGTTTCTCTGTGTAGCCTTGGCTGTCTTGGAACTCACTCTGTAGACCAGGCTGGCCTCGAACTCAGAAATCCGCCTGCCTCTGCCTCCCAAGTGCTAGGATTAAAGGCATGTGCCACCACGCCCAGCACGATGTCCTACTTAAGACCTGCACTTCCCTAGCTCTATTGCTTGCTTCTCCTAGGAGAAGGTAGTTATTTTGTTCATAACACAGACCTCGGTCCTCTTAGCATGAAAGTAAACTAATGCCAAACTCTTGGGTTTTAGCTGGAAGTGCAGAGAAAACTAGATAAAGGTAAAGAGGCACGCAATGCCACAATGTGCCTCTGCCTCACACTTAAAGAACACTGCTCCTCTCACCACTGAACACAGAGGATGCAGAAATACTTCTGCACAAAGATATAGTCCTAGTTTGCTCTGCATTGCTGTGACAAACGTCAGGACCAAGTCAACTCTGGAGAGGAAAGGGGTTCTTTTAGCTTAGAGTTGTAGTTAGAGAAGAACTAGAGAGAGGAACTGAAGCAGAGACCATGGAGGAACACTGTTTACTGACTGTTGCTCAGCCTGCTTACATAGGACAACCCAGGGGCAGCTCCACTCTCTGTGGGCTGGGTCATCCCACATCAACCCTTAGTCAAGATACCCACAGGCCAAATGGAGGACATGGAAATATCCTCTTCCCAGGTACCCCTAGCTTGTGTCAAGCTGACAGAAAACCAACCTGTGCAGAAGCAAAGTATGCTCAGTATATAAATTTATACATGTCCAGGACCTCCCAAATACCCAAACCAGTCCCTGCTGTTATATCACTGTCATAAGCTAGGCACCCCTCCCAGAGACCTTATCCTCTCTACATTACATGCAACAGCTAACACAGTGAAACTGCTAAAAGGGCCCCTCTTTTTTTTTTTTTTTTTTTTTTTTTTGGTTTTTTGAGACAGGGTTTCTCTGTGTAGCCCTGGCTGTCCTGGAACTCACTTTGTAGACCAGGCTGGCCTCTAACTCAGAAATCCGCCTGCCTCTGCCTCCCGAGTGCTGGGATTAAAGGCGTGCGCCACCACGCCCGGCTTTAAAAGGGCCCCTCTTAAACTGGTTTAGGGAACAGTGACAAGAAAAAGAGTATGTGAATGTGTGTGTGTACCGAATACACACACATTCATTCATTCAGATGGACACGTTTCTTTTAACCATTTCCAATGTGCCATTTTGTTAACTCAAGTACATGGGAGACAGTAACTTCATTGGGAGGCTGCAGCTATAAATGTGAATTATAAGCCATCGTTTCTTTAACGTATGAAATGGGGGTCAGAGTTTAAAAAAAATGATTAAAGCCAAAAAGCTTTACTGAATTTCTAGCTATTTCAAGAAATTTATAACAGGCAGTAGTGAACAGAACTTTATTCTGAATTGATCTAGTTTATGGACCATATCTTAAACTTAGTTTTACACTATACACAGTCTGACAAATGCTCAACGGAGACGTGATGAAGGAATGGATGAACATGGAAGAATGGAAAGGACCCATCAGATAGCGCAGACTCTCCCTGACGTCAAAGTGGGGAAGACAAAGGAGAAAGGGAAAGGAAGGAGGGGAAACTTCCTTATTGTACAAGCAGGGGCTCTGCCAAGCTCAAGGGTTAGATGAGAGGTCACGGTAGCAAGCATCCTAACAACATCTGGATGAAGCCTTCAGCACCTCCCAAGCTGGGCACCCACTTCCCTTTCTCTCAGGGAAGACAGGCTAGGCCGACTGTAAAATACAGGCTTCCTAATTCCCTTCTGCAGTGCTTCACCTACCACAGCACACTTGTTCAGGCACTACACTCTTGACTGAAGTGCAGTCCTCAAACCTTGAAGCTAAGTCCTAACCTCTAATACAGTGAAATGTGCCATTATCTGGAAACAGGGAAATGAATACGGGTCATGTGGCCATAGGATGGGCCCTAATAGGACAGGAGATATGAACAAAGATATGTGTACAGGGAGAAACCATGGAAAGATGAAAAGCAACAGTGTCTCTCTCAGTCAAGGAACTGCAGACACCAGAGCAAAGGCTGGGCAATCCTTCTCTAGCATCTCTGGAGGGAGCTGACCCTGGCATCTCAAGGGTAGGACTCTTTCTCTAAAACAGTGAGTTAATAAATCCCTACAGATCTAAGACATCAGCTTATTCCCGAACACTGAGCAAGCTAATGCAGGCTCCAAGAGCCAGTGTCAGCTAACTACAGTCTACATGTCAAACCTAGCCTTCCACCTGTCACTGCCATCATATCCCGCAGGGCCCAAGACTCCCCTTCAGGCTGCTGCAGCAGCTCAGATCTCTCTGACTGGGGCTCCACTTCTGCCTCTCCCACACCACCCTAATGCCAACCTTAGGAGATCCCACCTCCAGGGTCTCAACACTTGCGTGCTACAGCAAAGAGCCCACATCTCCTGCCTGGTGTTCTGAAACCTAAGGGAGCTCCTGGGCTATGGGAGACTCGCCTCGGGGCTGTGTAACATAAATCCCTTGCTCTTGGAGCCATGCAAAAGCCATCTTAGCCAGCTACGCATTCTTCCCTTTCAATGTTGACCACCCCATGAAGAACGGTATGAGAACCCATGCTCTCTTGGAAGCTCTCTCCACATCAGGACCAATGCAACAGCTGCATATGTGACTGTGTTCATCATTGCTTACCTACCTGGCATCTCCAAGTACACACAAACCCCACTCACATAAAGAGCCCAGAAAGGGCAAAGACAGAGAGTGCTACAAAGAATCCCACAGCTAGGCTAGCAAGCCCTTTAATTATAAAGCTCATATCTTAAAATTCTGGGGCTGGAGAGATGGCTCAGCGGTTAAGAGCACTAACTGCTCTGCCAGAGGTCCTGAGTTCACACATGGTAGCTCACAACCACCTGTAATGGGATCTGATGCACTCTTCTAATGTGTGTCTGAAGATAGCTGCAGTGTACTCAAATAAATAAAAATAAATAAATAATTCTTAAAGAAAGGACCCAATTGAATATGCAAACATTCTTAAAAAAAATTTTTAGGGGGCTGGTGAGAAGGCTCAGCGAGTAGGAGCACCCGACTGCTCTTCCGAAGGTGATGAGTTCAATTCCCAGCAACCACATGGTGGCTGAGATCTGACGCCCTCTTCTGGTGCATCTGAAGACAGCTACAGTGTACTTAGATATAATAATAAATAAATCTTTAAAAAAAAAAAAAATTTAGGTCTTCTTAAAGCCAAAGATAATGTGAGGCCTACTATAACATTCACATGTTTGCTGAATTACCTACTCAACACACATTAAACATCCCAACATCTGGCTCTTCCTTCAACTGAAGATTTGAGAATTGGAACAAAAATTCCATAGTCTATTAATGGCTCCACATATATCCAGATAATTGGGGTAAAGGCAACACTGTCTTGTTACTCACCGCTCTTCATCACGACATTGGACCAGACATTGGCATTCAACGCTTGTACAATCCGCTTTACACCTGTAGATTCAGGGAAGTCATCTGTGGGGAAAGAAACACACAGATCTATATACGCACCTAGATATACCTACACATTCATATATATGCCTTTATGTACCTGAAACTATGCTTTCAAGTAACTTGGTTTAATTATCTTGTTTGTTTCGCTGTTGCTTCATCATGTACTATGTATAGCAATAAAGGAATAAAGCAAATACAGGGCTCAGAGCTACCGATAAGAACAGTCAGGACAGAAGGGAGTAGTGTGATCAAGCTATCTCCATCACTTCACCCATGGAATCTACTCATTATCTCCAGAAAATGCAAGTTATTATTAAACAACCACAGGATAGCACTAAAAACACTAATCTTGGGGCTGGAGAGGTGGCTCAGTGGTTAAGAGAGCTTGCTGCTTTTGCAGAGGTTTAATTCCCAAACCTATGTTAGATGGTCCACTGCAGTTCAAAAGGATGGATGCCCTCTTCTGGCCTTGGAGGTACCTACAGATAAGCATATGCATTCATATACATATACATACAAATACATAGAATTTTTAAGATAATTCTTTCTTTCTTTTTTTTTAATAGACCCTCCCTGCAAAGACAAGATGGGCTGGAAAGATGGCTCAGTCATTAGAGCACTGGCTGCTCCTTCAAAGGACTGGAGTATGATTTCCACTATCAACATGGTACCTCACAACCATCTGTGACTCCACTTCCAGGGAATAAGACTCCCTTTCAGCCTCCTTAGGCACAGGCTCATGCACAGTGCACAGACACATATATACAGCCTAACATTCAAACACACAAAATAAAAAATACACCTTACCAAGAAAAGAAAGGAAAGAAACTAAAGATCCAGATGGCTGCAGAACAGAAGACACACAGCTGCCCTGGGGAGGGGAGGGGGAGGCCCTGGGGGAGGGCAGAGGGAGGCTCTGGGTTTATTTTTGGCTTGGGTGTCAAGAGGTCTGGCATGCTCCCTGAGGTTTCTAGATATTTAGCCTTAGCTCACTATGAATTTAAAAAGAGGAACATAAACTACACACACACACACACACACACACACACACACACACACACACACACGCCTCACCATCCTTGGCTGGCAGTAGAGAAAACAGGGAGGTGACAATGGTTTTCAGCAGTGATCTCTACTTTCATTTATTTAAGCACACACGTGCATTTTTTAATCCATCAAACAAACTATGGCAAAGCTTTCAAACTGCCAGAGAAAACTAGTATTTGTAGGCTCTTGCTGTGATCACCCTAGGTTAGACCACAATCTTAGACCTCAACCAAATGCTCTGCTCCCTCCAGACAGCAGCACTCACCATCCTCCTCAGGCAGCTCCTCTGGGTTGAGTTCCACCAGCTCGAAGCCATGTTTGATGCACCACTCTTGAGCCTGTTGTCGGTTTATTCCTAAAATAATACACAAAAGAATGTTAAGTAAAGCTAAGGTAAAACATGACTGACCTTCAACACCCTCACAGATCTCAATGTTCCCCCCAATGTCAACAGCATTATAAAGGCATCTAAAAGAAAGCTACAGAACAAAATGATCACAGCCTCAAAGTATGCTGAAAACATCTAACGTGACCACGGTAGGCGTATCAGAGAGTAACGGTGAGCAGAGGACATGGATGGACCTGTCTTCATGGAAAGGTAAGGAAGATTGGGACGGAGAGGTGGCTTAGTGGTTAAGAGCACAGACTGTTCTTCCAGAGGTCCTGAGTTCAATTCCCAGCAACCACATGGTGGCTCACAACCATCTGTAATGGGATCTGATGCCCTCTACTGGTGTGTCTGAAGAGTAATGGTGTACTCATACATAAAATAAATAAATCTTAAAAAAAGTCTGCAGGAAGGTCTTACCATCTTCACACACTCTATCACAGACCAGGATCATCACCTCAGCTAGCCATGCTTCTGCCAGAGGAAGCCACGAGGAGACGCTGTCAAGACCTGATTTCTACGGGGTGGAAAACAAAGAGACCCACTGAGGCACTCAGAGAACACAGAGGAGAAGCAGAAAGCTGAGAATGACTGACTGAAGACATCACAGAGTTTACCTGTGTGCTGTCAAAGTAAACTACAAACGCCTGGACTGACTCTGCAATCTCCGCAGTGACCAGGAACTTGCTTGGCACCACGCACAGGTTGACCTCTGCGGAATAGTACTTGTTATCGATGGTCCAGGGGTAAAACCTCACAGCATCGCTGGAAGTTGCTTCCACAACAGCATCTTCTGTCCCAAGGATATCTACATAGACAACAGAGTAGAAGGCACAGAACCTGATACACTGGCCAGTTTATTTAGTGAGATAGGCAGACTGACCCAGGGCCTCGGCTGCTTCCCTATATACAATGGATCTAAAGAGCCCCACAATTACTGGGAGAGTTTCTTCTCTAATAATTATTACAAAGGCAATGGTGACCTTATTTAAATCACTGGCTTTTCTTCTTTTTTCTGTTTTGCAATTCTGCAGGCCCTTCCAATACTTGTCAAGTGCTGTTAACACTGGGCTATATCCTTTTTCAGAACACAAAATTCATTAGCTCTAGATTAGACAGCAGTGGGGGTGGGAGGGGAGTGGAAGCTACCTTGATAAATACCCAGGAAAGAGCAAAGAGAAAAGAAAGAATGAGGGTATATTAATTTTATTATGTAAGTCCTCCATGGGAAGCAGATGACTGCAGAAATTCCTAACCACTTTGCATTTACTGCATGCTAAGAGGATGAGCGGATTAAGGCTAAGTCATTAATAAAATAGAGCTGCATATATTCCTTGGGCTAAATGCTTAGACATTAATTCAGTTAATGAAACAAAATAATAGATACTGATAAATGGCCCCAATTCTATTTATATCCATTCTTGTTCAGTCTTTGAAAACCATCCAAATCCTTATTTGACAGAGACACCACTGGCAAATTTAAAAACGTATCAAAGCAAATTAAATGTTTTCCATTATAACTAAATCTTTCAAAAATTTATGTGCTGTGCAGGTAGGAAAATTTCACTGCAGAACATGAATCACTGATGGGCGAACACACAGAACTATGGTCACAGAGGCGTAGGAACATGCTGGTCCCTGCACCACACAACATTTACAACTGGGAGAGGTGAAAAGGTTCTCATCCAAGCTCCCCTACCCACACTGTCCCCACCACCTTCACCTCACTCAGAGGTGAAGAATGAGTGTGTTCTATGTGCACTAGGGTGTGCAGCTTGCACACTGTGTACACACACAGAGGCTGGAGAGGACATCTACCGCTCTCCACCTTATTCCCTTGAGACAGGGTCTCTCATCAAACCTTGGGCTATGCTGGTGTCCAGGAGGCCCCTGCGACTCCTGAGGTTATGAGTGCACCTGCAACCATGCCTAGAGCCACGTCTCCCTCATGTGTGGCCACACCCAGCAGTGGGTGCTGCTCTTTGAAATCCTTGTATGTCGAGCAAGAACTTTATATACTGAGCCATCTCTCCAGCCCCTGCCTTAAATTTTTGCCCAAAGCAGTGAGTCTTAAAGGAACAGATCTGTGCCTAAGTCTGAAACTGACCTTTGACCTCTTTAACAAATTGGCAATTCTGCCTCACTTCCACTTTCAGTTACAACCCTTTATTTAGTGCTAATGCCATAGCAGCCATCTACAATGTCCCTCACAACGTGACAGCCTAGGTGGGCGCGCATCAGGACAGAGGAGCTATTAAAATCTAAGGCTTTGTCTTCATATCAATTTCTCACAGAGAAAACAAGCAAACAATAAAACCAACTCCTAGACCAAAATCCACCTCCTAGTCTGAGTTAATGCTCCAAGCTAACAGTAGCCAGCCAACACAGATCCCATTTGTCAGCAGCACACGGTGGAAGGCAGCCCAAGCCAGGTGATGTCACAAAACACAGACAGGCTTGTGAAGGGTGGGAGGAGCCAACATGAAATGAGCCCTCATTCTTGGCTAATTTAAAATATTGAACTGGCTGTTTTTTAAAGAGGAAGAAAAACTAACAGCAGTATTTTTAAGAGGCAAAGAAGAAACCAAATGGACTAAGCCCCATGGCTTGCCGCTATTTCCTGAGTCCTGTACTTAAAAGCTGGAATCAATTTGGGGTTATGGTTTTTCCAAATCAGTGTCTTCAATGACAAAATACAATCAATTAAATTGCAAGTACATGCTAACTACAGCCGTGAACATCTGGATCTGCTAAGGGGTTGCACACACTAAGAAGCACCGGATGGTACACTTTAGTTGGGCAAACTGTATGCTGCACAGATTGTATGTTAATAAAGCTTTTTAAGATAAGTAAATAAACAAAAACAAACGGGGGATGGGGTGGCATATTTATTTCTTTTTGTGTTAACACTCAGATGGGAATAGAACCAAAAACCACAATGGATTTTACTTTCTGGTGATTTAGTAACTGCCTGGGTTCTGTTTTGTTTTACTCTTTGAACTGCCTCAAACAACTGCAGAGCCCAGTCTACTTAGCAGCACATTTCTGGTCTGGCATGTGCTATCTAATAAGATTGTTCAGTTAGGCTGGGTATGAACTTTGCTATCATATCCGGGCCAAGCAAGAAGTAGAAGGATGAAGACTGCCTCATTCCAGTTCTTACTGTCAATACAGTGTAGAGAAGGGAGACCACGTGTGGAGCAGAGCCTAAAGCTAAAGCCAGATAGATTAGCGCATTTTTTCCTGCTTCCCTGAGATGCTGACACTGTGACCTGGACTCAGAGTCACACCACCCTGGGGTAGAGCCACAAGCCAGGGCACACCCTTGCACAGAGTCACACCACCCTGGGGTAGAACCACAAACCACAGCACACCCTTGCATGGAGTCACACCACCCTGGGGTAGAGCCACAAGCCACAGCACACCCTTGCACGGAGTCACACCACCCTGGGGTATATATAACCACAAGCCACAGCACACCCTTGCACGGAGTCACACCACCCTGGGGTAGAGCCACAAGCCACAGCACACCCTTACACGGAGTCACACCACCCTGGGGTAGAGCCACAAGCCACAGCACACCCTTGGACTTAGAGATCCACTGTTTCCCCAGGACTGAACAGGAACAGCAGAACGAGGGGACCACCCCTTGAACCAGCAGGACAGCAAAACCATTCACAAATTGCTCACGGCATTTGAGGAGTGCTGTGGTATGAGAGCCTGCTTATGTTTGCACGGCCCGAAACACTCCCCCTTCTTTGCCCGTCTTTATACTGAATGTGGACGCCCTCAGCTTTTCTGTGTACAAAGAAATTCCCAGAGCAGCTCTGCCTTCCAGCCCTCCAGCTCTTATCCACACTGCTGGCAGCCGCCTGGTGGAGCTGTAATACCTAACTTTTTAAGAGACAAACAGTAGGTGATTGATTACTAGGTCTGTTATTACACACTTGGATTCACACCTTAAAATAGTTCATTGTAGTGTAAAAAGTTAACATGTCACTCCAGGTCCCGCAGCAAATCCACCTCCCACCCTCACCCCCACCCAGTCATAAGTGTAAGTACAAACAGCAGTCCCTACTTGAGAACCGGTTCTTCAGCAGCCAGGGAGTCTCCTCACCCCCACTTACTTTCTCACTTGGGGAGCTTATTTCCCCTACAGCCCCATAGGTGTTTAAAAGAAAGATTAAAGCTATGTGACAGAGGTTGCACGCACGATGGTCAGTGGAGTGACCCAACATCTGTCATCTTCTGCATGGGCTTTGTGCCCTCACCTAGGACAGCAGGCCAATCCGGCAAGCCATCAGAGGAAAGCAGAGGTAGCAAGGTGCACTTCAGAATCAGTAAGAGGTGAGTGAGCCTCTTGGCACTCAGTAGGAAGCATTCTCTAAACACCACACAAACCATTTACACACACACATGTACATGAACACACCTGGCCTCCTTTTATTTAGACATTTTCAGCCCCAAACAACAACAACTGCATTCCAATGATAGCACAGTACTACTGTACCTGGAATTACCCACGTGTCCTGTAGTGCTGTAATAAGAACACTTACTTAACACCAAGAGATTTCATGGCCAAATCGTACTTTCCATGGCTTTAGAGGCGTGACATTTGCCAAGGCAAATCAGGACAATCCTTCCAGAGACCAGCACTGTTCTGAGAATGTAGTTTCCTGAGCGTCTGATCTTCCTGCCTCTGCCTCCTAGGTGCTGGGAATTACAGGATGTGGCATACATCAGTTTTATGAGGTGCTAAGGGTGGAACCCAGTACCTAGTCAATCTAGAGAAGGACTTTACCAACTGAGCCACATCCTTAGCTCAGTTTTTATTCTACAAACTGAAACTGCCTTCCCAGCAGGCACCAGTGTCTCCTACTCAGGCTACAATAGTCTGTCATGGGCTCCTCTTTCCAGGTGAGCCCAAGGTGCCTCTTCCTTCCCTTGGTGCAGCCAGCACCAAGCAAGCAGAGGAGACCATTGCAAATGAGCCACTACAGCCCTGCATGTGAGGGCTATCCAGAGCCTGGCCAGAGTGCACCTCAAATAGAGACAAAACTCCTGCTGTGGCTTCAAGGCTGAAATGTGCAAGAAGGTGCAGGGATGGAACACAGAGGACACTCGAGATGGATGTTCATTCCCATGGCGTAGAGTGATGGCTTAGTGGTTAAGATAACTGGTTGCTGTTTGAAAGGACAATTCCTAGCACCCACATGGTGGCTCACAATTATGTATCTGATCTGATGCTCTCTTTTGGTCTCCATAGGCACCAGGCACAAATGTGGTGCACAGATGTAGAATAGCATACACATAAAAATAAAACTTAATTTTTAACAAATGTTCATTCCCCAAGTCCCAACCCAGTTTTCTCTGTGCTACCAGACTCCTGACTTTGCCGTAGGAGCCACATGCAGCTCTTACGAGGAAAGACTCCTTCAGGCTGCACTGGGACTGCTTCCTTTTCCAGCCTGACCACCTTGTAAAATATGACATATCAAAAAGTTTTCTTTTCCATTGTTGAGGCAGAAGAGAAAGCAATTAGGAAAGTTACAGGAGGCAGCAGAGTCTGACGTCAGCTGAAGGGGAAGCTAGCCATATGAAAGAAGAGAACCCAGGGAGATGCGGTTGGGAAAAGTATGAGACCCCGGGGTTTCCATTAGCCAGCAGGGAAAATGGCCTCAGAAACGTCACCGTGCCTCTGTTGTTGCAACTGGCACAACCACTGGGCCAAAACTGTAATAATGTCTTCTAGGGGTTGCACCCTGTCAGACGCTGCAACCGAGAAAGAAAACCACACACACCACATGTGTCAAGGACCTAGCTGTTAAAAACAGAATGCCAGGGCAGTGACTCCACTCTGACATTATAATAAATGTCAGCAAATTCCCATCTGGAGTTCCCTGAGTAGCCATCATGCAGCCTCCCGCACAGGCACAGGTCGCCTTTGTTTTGGGGGCAGTGTGGCAAGGAGGCCTGGACCGGGAGCACAGCAGGGTGGCACAGCTGCAGGCCACTGCTGAACAGCAGCAGAGACTCCCTTCCTGGCCACCCCTGTTCTCTGCTGGCCATTCAAAACCCATGTTTCCACGTGCTCATAGGCTTTTTATATCACAGTGGAAAGTTTTACAACTTGAAGCAGTGGAAATCCAACCCAACCCTCCCCCTTTTTACTTTCTCCTAGTAGTCATCTGGAATTGGTCACCATGGCCTCATCTTAAAATAACTGTTTGTGTGTGTGTGTGTGTGTGTGTGTGTGTGTGTGTGTTAATGCTGCTCATGCATATGCGCACGTGTGGTCTCTGCTTGCCTTTAAAAGACCTCACAATGCAATGGCACAAACATACAAGAATATAAAGAAGCTGGCAGGAAGGGGAGATAATATGGCAATACGTTTTATGAGAATGAAGCAGGATCCATCAGCCTTAAAATTTGCATGTGATGTGCAAAGACTACTAGACAGACAGACAGAACCTACCCAGACTTTACAGAAAAAGGAAACATCTCTGAATCCCATCCTCTTAAAAACCTTTATTTTATTCATGGGTATATGCATGTGCCTGCTCACTTGTATCTGTACCATATGTGTGCTGTGCCCCTGGAGGCCAGAAGGTGGCGTCAGATCCCCTGAAACTGGAGTTACAGGCAGTTGTGAAATGCTTGTGACCTGCCTAATGGCCAGGGCTGGGAACCAAACCCAGGTCTTCAGCAAGGGCAACCTGTGCTTTTAAGAGGTGGCTCCCGGGCTGGTGAGATGGCTCAGTGGGTAAGAGCACCCGACTGCTCTTCCGAAGGTGATAAGTTCAAATCCCAGCATCCACATGGTGGCTCACAACCATCTGTAACGAGATCTGGCGCCCTCTTCTGGAGTGTCTGAAGACAGCAACAGTGTACTTACATATAATAAATAAAATAAATCTTAAAAAAAAAGAGAGGTGGCTCCCTTCTCCAGCTCCTCATCACTTTTTATACATTCGAAATTAGTTCTAATTACATCCAAAGCAGTGACTATCCACAAGGACATGATCCTGTACCACACTGACTTGTGTGGACACTTGGAGACTTTATTTTTTGGTTGTCACAAGTCAAGAAATGGCACTGGCATCTAGTGCACAGAGGCCAAGAATGCCTGCCCAACAGCACAACCCAAAAAGACAGAGTTGCCCCGCCCAGAATGGCAACAGGGTCGATTGCTGAGAACCCCTGGCCTAGAGGACAGGAGCCCTGGAAGAGTGGTCCAGCTCTACTCATGAACAATAAAAATCCTCCAAGACTGAGCTGGTGTTCTTTCTTGCAGAACCCCTCACTCTAGGTACAAAGGCCTTCCCTTGTTAGGCCTGCTCACTCTGTTGCATGCCTCTTTGAATACTAGCCATAAAAGGCACCTGGTAATTAATTCTAGATGCCTGAAAAGAATCCTTGAGTATTTTTAGTGAGAAGACTGGATAAAACCTATTCCATGAAATAATGCTCTCATTCTGCTAACAATGTAGATGACTGGGGCAATGCT
The DNA here is from genome assembly GCA_902729485.2 of Mus minutoides. Taxonomy (NCBI): domain Eukaryota; kingdom Metazoa; phylum Chordata; class Mammalia; order Rodentia; family Muridae; genus Mus; species Mus minutoides. The sequence continues at coordinate 213,801 of LR753378.1, forward strand.
CTAGGTTTTAATGATGGGCGGCCCATGTAAAGATAATCAGTAAATATTTCTGGAGTAAAGTTAACTTACTTAAAGTCAGACAGCTAAAAAGAGGCTACCATCAGTGGGCGGATTCCCCCATGAACACTCCGGGAGAGCTCAGACAGAAACCTGACCCTGCTCTGCTAACCCCTCTAAGCTGCTGCCTACCCAACGGCTGTACGCTTTCCTCCCCTGGACAGGCTGACGCTGACGCTGAGGGAAGCCTCAACTGGCAGGTCAGAACCAGCAGTCAGGTCCATGAGGAACACTAAACCCAAACCTGGTTGGTAGTTTCTGAGCTTTTCATAGCTGCCCTGGGCTGCCTCCACCTTCGTCGGCCTTGCTTCTCGGGTAAGCTGCAGAGATCTATTTGAGGGCACAATGTCATGTCCAAACTGTCATTCTTGCCAGAAAAGTTTCCAACAACTTTCAGACTTAACCTTGTAAAATGATTTTATATCAGATTTGATTATTCACTAAATGTTGCTATTGCTGAAGGGACTATACAGGGCGAAAGGCATAGAGTTGTGAACATCACATGACCATCGCATGCCACACAAAAGCCAGCCAGTTAGACAGACACAGCAGAAATCAAAGTCTCAGTCTAGACAGGCTCCAACCTTCTAGGACACAACACCATGTGCTGCACAACACGGCTGATAAAATCCTACTCGGCACCTCCTCCCAACTAACTGGAAAGGCAAGCCTTGTGGTTAGTTCCCCCATCAACAAATAAACACGTGAGTGACAAGCTGCTCACAGTAGATCAGATGCTCTGCTCTATAAGAAAGGAAGCAAGCAGCAGCAACTACCTACAGAGACATTTTCATTTACCATTTGACTGACTCAATACATTTCCCACCAAGCTCCCAAAGATCCTGCAGCAGGAGTGTAAACGTATTCTAAGAACCGTCAAAGTTCTTGCTTTTGTGGTAAAATAATCTGCCATTTCTCCTGTCTCCATCTTGACAATGTGTAGTTCTATTTGCCAAAATGTTAAAACCATGTTTTTCAAAAACAGAAAGATGGATTAAATCTCGGCTCCCCAACTTTTATGAGAAAATGGCTTTGGAGAAGCTCAGCCTCACTGTTTTAACTACACACTGGCACACAGTGTGCTCTTGCCTGCGAGGCCCCTCATGTCTGAGGATAATGCATTTAATCCCTAAGTTTCATTCCTTAAGCTAATGACATCTCTCTTGTAAGAAACGTAAAAATCTCAAGTCCTGATGTTAGCTGGAAAAATTAAATGTATTAAGAAGTATCTTGATGAAAAACAAGCCAGTTTCTGCCCCTAAATTCCACGGGACACCACTGTCCTTAGTGCCTGTGGTGACAGCTCTGAGGACTTGTGGCAGATCTTGCTGCCCTCATCTCTTCATCTGCTGAAGAAAATAAAGACCTGGAAACATTACTGAATGAAACGCAGCTCCAGAGCAGACCAAAGGCTCCACTCAGGTTCTCTCTGGAAGCTGTAGGAAAACGACAAGTTATGACTCAGTCGGATTCCAGCCCTGAAACAGGAGCGTCCCCTCAGTAACTCAGGAGCCTCTTCTAAACCTGGAGTCTGTGGATGGAGAAATACTCCTGGTCCTGCCGAGTGAGAGTTCTTGTTTTGCCAAGAAGTGATGTTATAAATACTTGCTGAGAGAATGAATCTCCATGGCCAAGTCTGTCCATCAAAAAATTGAGCTTTCTTGTTCCCACTGTTTAGAAACCTGATGACCAGAGAACAAAGGCTTCCAGATTCTGAACACAGAGAGCTATATTTTCCCTAGGCTTGTAGCTCATCAGTGGATGGCTTCTGTAAGATGCACAAGGCCTTTGGTTCAATTTCCTGAACTCTGGAGAAGGGGAGGGGGGAGGTGGCAAGGAAGGACGGACAACAGGATGCGCAAATGTTTGCGTCAACATGTGAGATGTCTGTTGAGATCTCAAAATAAGGCTTAATTCTTAAAAAAATAAAATAAAATAATCTAGGTTAAGAATGCCAAAATTGCTGGGCATGGTGGCATATGCCTTTAATGCCAGCGCTCAGGAGGCAGAGGCGGGTGGAACTCTGTGAGTTTGAGACCAGCTTGTCTAGACAGTGAGTTCCAGGCCAGCCAGGGCTACACAATGAGACCTTGTTCAAAAAAGGAAATTCAGAGTCAGTAAGCGCTACCCTACCAAACACAGAAGAAGAATTACTGATACACAGACCCAACGGGATGTCATATTAATATGAACAGATATGTGGCCTACTCATATTAATCCTACACAGTGAACTGACACACAATGTCTCTGCCTTAAATTTAATTAACTGAGAAAAAGAAAACCCAGAAATTGTTGGACTTAAAGCACAAATGGTCTTTTAATGTATATTTAATGCATTACACATACTTCCCATGTTAAATAATGCTCCATTTTAATGTAATATACATTCTCTAGGCATATTCCCCCCCTTTCCGTTCATCAATAAATCTTCAACCATCCTAGACAGAAACGAAAGCATATTTAAAACTATTTTGTAAGTATTCATTCTTCCTACCACTTCATACCCCAAAGCTGCCACCTTAAGCGGTAGCTCTGCTTACTATGGAGTAACAAAACATCTCAGCTCTACCTTGCTCTGGGCTAAGACTTGACCATGAACACACGCAGCAGCAGTGGCTGCCTGAGCACTCTGGGTAAATTAAACCTTGTATTTCCAAACCAGTTTTTTCACCACACGATGGAAATGCCCTATCCTATTGTGATTAGAACTAAAGTAAATGTTATTTTTAAAAAACACAGTTGAGGGTGCCTGGAAAGATGGATTAGAAGTTCGGAGCGCTATCTGATCTTCCAGAGGACCTGAATTCAATTCTCAGGATCCACATGGTGACTCCCAACTACATGTTAACTCTAGCTTTGAGGGATCCAACATCCAACGCCCTCTTCTGGCTCCCCTGGTATTGCACTCACATATACTCAGACACACACACACACACACAGATCTATTAAAAACACTCTTGGGTTCTACATGCACATTTAGTATGTCATAATATCTCTAAGTTTCTGAATATTACTAATTGAAAGAACTTTGCTACAGATGTTCTGGAAGCTTGTCCAGATGTAGAAACAAGGCTGCTGATCCACAGTTGCCGGGTTGGCATCAACTACACCCCTCTCTAGGAGTTCTTCTAAGTTCCTTTCAGAGGAATGAGATGTTAGCTCTTAACATTTTATAACTCTCACAGGTAGAGCACACATTTTTACTACACTCCTCTTGAGGATGGGAATAGTACCTTAAGTCATAATTTTAGTGTCAGTAGCTAGAACAGACACTAGCTCTATGTTTAATAAACATTTATCATAACACACATTTCTAGAATGAAAGTATTATGTTCACAAACACACTCCAGGCAGAAAGAACTCTGATGAAGCACAGTCACTCTCACGCATCGTGCAGTACCTTGCATAAGCTCCTCCAGCATGCTGAGCTTATAATGGCCTACACTGTGGAACAGGTGAGACAGCTCAGAAGGCAACAGTGCAGACAGGCCAGATAACCTGAGCTCAGTCTCAGGAATGCATGTGGTGGAATGAGAGAGCTAACTCCCACAAGGTGTCCTCTGACCCTCACAAACAAATAAAAACTTACTAAAACAAATAAAATTTTATATACATATATATAAATATACACACACACACACACACATATATTCACATACATACATACATACACACACATGTGTGTATGCCAACAAGGCCCCCCTTAGCTACATATGTATCTAACTGGAGTACTGCAAGTAAGTCTTACAGTGACAAGACGTTTTTGACAAAGTCTATGCCGGTGCTTTATCCACAGTCAAGAGTCAAGGCCTACTAATTTTTAAAGTGAATTTCTAACGAACTTGATATTGGATTACAAGATACTTTCCACTGTTGGTCAAAAGCAGTAAAGCAGATCAGATACAGAGAGTGATGACAGAAACAGGATTCATCTTCCAGATCAAGGCACAAACCCAGTCAATCAGAAACCCAGGTCCTACTTAGACTACAGCCACTCATCGTGGTGGTCTCCATCTTCCATCCCCAAATTAAATCCACTCCCTGAATAACGCCACCTGTGGCCTCCGTCCCCATGACCTTGTAAGACAGGACCAGCCCTCTTTCACACTTTACTTATTTAAATCATCTGCTGGCTGTTCTGCACTTCTCCTGCTGACTTGGGGAGCACAGATGAGTGGCACCTAATTTTAACAAGAATTAGAGTTTCCTAAGACACTCTACATACAGAAACAAAATGGGCTGTTCACCCCCTACACACACACACACACACACACACACAATAATGTTCAAAGTCTCTATTAAAGAACAAAGGAAGAATGTCACCATTTGCTGGCTACTGATCTTTGAGAAACTGGACCGGGCCAGGCATGGTGGGCTCAACACTTGGACAAGTTCAGAGCTGGCCTAGGAGACACAGCAAGACCTTTTTGGAGGATGAAAGGGAGCCAGAGCACCACAGCTATCAGAATATAAAATATTCCTGGGCCTGCCTTTGAAAGATCATTCATCCATCACTAATGGGACTCTAAATGCATATACATTTTATAGAAAGTCAGATAAATATAGACTCATAAACGTCTTCAGAAAAGTCTGGTATATTCACTGTATGGATGTACAATAGAAAGTACTTTTTGACTTAGTTTAAAAAAAATATCTAGCCGGGCGTGGTAGCACACGCCTTTAATCCCAGCACTCAGGAGGCAGAGGAAGGCGGATCTCTGAGTTCGAGGCCAGCCTGGTCTACAGAGTGAGTTCCAGACAGCCAGGGCTACACAGAGAAACCCTGTCTCAAAAAAAAACATATATATATATATATATATATATATATATATATATATCAGGATGGGGATTAGGGTGTGACTCAGTAGTAGTGCACTTGCTTGTTTCAGCAGCCTTGTTTCTACATCTGGACAAGCTTCCAGAACATCTGTAGCAAAATTCTTTCAATTAGTAATATTCAGAAACTTAAGAGATATTATGATGTACTAAATGTGCAAGGCACTGGAACCCATCACCAACACCACACACACACAGCACACACACACCAGGCTAAAAACTACATATCAAGTAGAATTGTATAATTACAATGACTACAAAATCCAGAAAATATGTAGGGGTCTGGGGCGATTGCAAAAAACACCACCGAAATGTCAGCTAACATTTTTTCCCCATATGCTAAATTTTACTAAATTCAACATGAAGTATAAGGGGCAAAGATGGGAGACCTGGTGGGAGGGAAGGGGGAGCACTCCCTGGCTGGGGTGGGAAGCACTGCTTAGGGGAAGTAAGAGAATGGCAAAGAGTTTGGTTTTCATTTATAAATGCTGTAATTAAGCTTCTGCCCTAGCAAGGAACTTTCTAAGTGTTCAAGGTAAGCAAGTTAGAGAATCCCTGTGCAGGAATGACAGCTTGCCTAATTTTGTCAACAGGTGTAGAAAATAATTACAAATTGCATGATGCTTTACAGGTTCTACCGCATTTGCAAGCCAGCACCCAGGGTCTCGCAGGACACCTCTTCATGTGCCCCCTTTAAGGCTCAGCAAAGCCTGAGTTAAACAGGTGATATGCTTTTATAATAAGGCCAACCAGTTATCCAATGCTTGCCACGTGCTGGCCTGTGGCCAGCCCACAGATAAGGAACATGAAGGGCAGAGGTTCAGTGACTTGCCCACAGTCAGAGAGTCATAGAACTGGCCAGTGAGCTGGCTCCTCACCTCTAGCTCACTAGTCTCTCTGCCCTACATTTCAAAGCTCATTTTGGGGTGGGGCTGGGGTTTATCTCAGAGGTAGAGTGCTGCTCTCAGTATGCACAGGACAGTGGGATTAAAAAACAGAAAACACACACACACACACACACACACACACACTCGCATATGCACAACAAAGGGGGAAAAAAACCCCTGAATTTTATAGCCCTTAGGGTCCAGAAGCAAAAGCACTGGGTGCAGTTAACACCTCAAACTCATTTTTTCTGGGGAACCTGCACCTCAGGAAGAACTCAAGAAATGTAGCTGCAAGTGAGGGGGCACCCAACAAATATCACGTACACACAAGTATGTATGCATGCGTGCATGTATGTACATTACACACACACACACACACACACACACACACACACACAATCAAGGGAAGGGAATCAAGAATGCTCTCCGTTCTAAGGGAGTAAGCGTTTATTCTGGGGCCAAATCTGAGGGATCGTGAACAGGGAACATGAATCAGGGGTGCCTCAAATCAAATGTTCCAACATGGTAATAACAATTACATGGTGTTCTTATAGGAACAACAAAGCTATATATCAGGATATTCTAAAATTACATTGGTGGGAACACCAGGTTGGTGGATTACAGCACATTGGGGAAGCCCTTGCTGTAGGGCCTCAGACACCAACTGATAAAATTCTTTGCCTTTGGCTTGATGGAAGCTAGGGGTCTGTTTGCCCATTCCCAAAAGGATTTTTCCTCATAGTCAGAAGGATATTAGGTCAGACACAGAGGTGGGCAACAAATGGCTAAGGAAACTAAAGAGTGCACGAGAATCTGGCTACGGTTGGTAAAATTCCAGCTCTCCACAATCACAGGAGTTCTGGTCAGTCCCTCATCCTGGCAGAACACTAACGCTCACGTGCATTTTTTCTTTCTTTCTTTTTTCTTTCTTTCTTTCTTTCTTTCTTTTTTTTTTTTTTTTTTTTTTTTTTTTTTTTTTTTTTTTTTTTTTTTTTTTTTTTTTTTTTTTTTTTTTTTTTTTTTTTTTTTTTTTTCTGAGCAATTCAGTTCAGAAGAGGAAACACTACCCCAGCAGCAGGGGCATAACCCCCAAACACAACACCGCAACTCCAGCGCCTTACATTCGTCTAAGGGCACAATTTCCGGGGCCTTGACCATCACCTTAGGGGGTGCTCGCCACCACCCCTGAGGCGGGAGGTCAGAAACTGGCCTCACTTTACACAGAGGGTTAAGCGCCTGACGCCGAGACTTGCGGAGGAGCCGGAGCCTTGGCCCAGCTCCGGCAGAGCCCGGGAGAGGTCGCCGGCCCTGCGCCCGTGGCTCCGAACTGGGCCTTGCAGCCCGGCTCAGACGCCCGGTTACTCACGTTGCACCAGCCGGTCCCCGGTGAAGGTGGCGGAGCAGCTGGTAACCAGCGCGCAGGGAAGCCCGGCAGCCATCGCTGCGGCAGAGCGGGTTCCGCGCCGGCGCTGCTTCCGCCTTGGGCCGCACCACTGCAGCGGGCGCGCGGGGGAGATGCTCCGGGCACGCGCGCTGGGCGGGGCCGCGCGCTGGGCAGCCGAGGCTCGGGCTGGCCCTCACACCCCCCTTCCGCTCTTCCAGTGGAGCGCGCCGGCCGCGCGCGCGCGCGCGCGCTGCGTTGCTATAGTGACGGGTGCTAGCACCGTCTAGAAGCGCTCCGCAGGAGGCCAGACCTCCGGAGCAGAGTGTCTTCTGCTCGCCTCAGTCATGGCGCAGGCACAGGAGGACAACGACCCCATTGGATCCATCCTAATCCAGGTGGGAAACAGGCCGGGCTGGCGGCTGCACGGACCTCCCCTCAAACCCCGAAACCTGTGATCCCAAGCACCGCCATTTATTCTCTCGGCCCTATAGCAGGAAACACCTACATTTTAGGGCTTCATGCTCTGGGGGTTGAACACAGAACATGCTAGGCGAGCGACAAGCAAGTGCTCTACTGCTAGGCTGCATCACCAGTCTTCCTTTTACTTTGGGCCCAGATGGTCATTGACTGTTTTAGAGTACCCTCCACAATTCAGGCAGGCCTGGAACTTGTGATCCTCCTGCCTCAGCCTCCTGAATAGCTGGGATTATAAATCTGTACTAGCAGGCTGGGGTGCTCAAGGCACCACTTAAAAATATATTATGGCCAGGCGTGGTGGCGCACGCCTTTAATCCCACCACTCGGGAGGCAGAGGCAGGCAGATTTCTGAGTTCGAGGCCAGCCTGGTCTACAAAGTGAGCTCCAGGACAGCCAGGGCTACACAGAGAAACCCTGTCTTGAAACACACACACACACACACACACACACACACAAAGTTTACCATAATTTTTAACTCATATTTAACTCCTTTTGACAAATGCTTGAGATAATTTCCTGAAAGCTTTAGAGTACACATCCTAATACACCTTCTTCAAAACTCCAAAGTTCCTAAGCCCACTAGTTTCATAGACGTCCCTGTTATGAATTGGACCTAAATCTTACTTGTATCATACTCAACAATTTCCCCTGTGGTGAATTTAGCCAAATATAACATCAGTGAGGACAGTCCCCACCAATGTCCTCAACTGACACCAACTGCAAGGTTATGTATGAAGCTCTAGAACAACCCTCACGTCAGTCAAGCTGGCTGTGAGCCTATGAGTCCCATGGCACCCTCACATTTTATTTGTGAGAAAGACGCATGGAAGTCAGAGATGAGCTACCCTTGTGATTGGGATTAAAGTTAGATGAGGAGAGCGATGCATGGCAGAGTCCAGGGGCCATCCCAGAAGAGGCATTGGGTATCACCTCCTTCCAGGCACAATATGTGACATCATACAGAAGCTGGACAACTAGAAGCACTTCCTGAGCTTTTTCCAGTCAGAGCTGGGATGCTGCTCAAACTCACATGGCCCTCGAGGCTGACTGTGTGCAGACTTCCATTCCTCCACATGTCACAACACACACAGGGCGGCTCAAAACCCCACTGAAAATAAACTGTGCTTGTTAGGCTGTCTTGTGGCTAAATCATCCAGATACTCTGTCAGGCAGGACATTCCAGAGGCTTAGAGCTCATCTCTGAGTAGCGGAGGGCCAGACCTCTCTTTGAGTACAGTTAGGTTTTTCTCTACACAGAGCCCCCTTTTCATTGACACAAAACAACCAGAACACTAGTGGAGACTTCCCCCAGTCCTGGGATCAGCCAGTTCTTCCCCACAGTGACCCGACTACAGTGACAGTAGTTTCCTGCTCCATCAAACCTGAAACATAGCTTTAAAAGAGAGAAAAAACTGTGGGGGCTCAGTTTCACACCGTCCCTTAAAGTAATTCTTTCCCTCAGGTCTGGAATAGTATAGAACAGTTTGTTAAAAAGCCTTTCGTCTTCTAGATGTAGTGGCTAAGCTCAAACACCCAGTAGTGAAAGACAACTTCTGACACTGGATTGTAAAACTGGAATGGAAAGGTGTAACGCAGTCGTCTCTACATTAGCCAGTGTCCTGCTTGTTTAGGAGGGAGTTACATGACCTTTTTTGTGGACAGACACGAACATGTTTGCTTCCCCCAGATAAGGCATTAAAATAATGATTCTATCCAAATACACCTTGGTAAAAGTGAGTTTTATTGGAATTGCCTCCAGGAGAGGAGGTAACTCCCCAAACACTGAATCACCCACGTCTCACCCCAGCATGAATAGCTTCCTTAAAGTTGTACAGATGGAGTTTGCTTCAGCTAACCTGCACTGTGTGTACTACCACCTCTGGAGAACATGAGATCACGTGCCACTTGCGAAGGATTGCGTACAAGGAAGCATGAGAGGGAGTGGCTTTGAACTCTCAGTCTCCCCACCTCCACCTTTTATGAGAGAATAGCAACAGGCAGGTCTGAGGTATGCCTGTGAATAGCCTCAGCTGCTCTTTAATGGCTGTAACACTTGGAGGACAGCTTTCCACAGCAGAAGCTTTCTCCAGACACCGAGGAGAGCCAAGTAAGGGAAGAAAGCTATCTGATAGGTTATTCTAGTCATTGAAGCTGATCTCTGCGTAGGGTTGAATTCCCTACAGAGTCTGCAGGATGAGGCACTATGGAAGCCCTCCCTAGTTTCCCAGTGAGGCTTGAGTTTTGGGACAAGCAGTATTGTTCTGTGCCCATGTGGATTGCACTCCTGTCTGGGCATTTGCTTACCTCCTCCAAACAGGCTACCAACAATCAACTGTGGTAAGTAGAAGAATCACTGGGTCAGGAGCCAGAACACTCAGGTCTGCCCATGGCTTTGCTAGTCGCACAGGTGACAACCTTTGAGCTAGTCACTTCATCTCTAGGCTTCAGTGCCTTTTCTACAGAATGCATCATTTGGATTGGGTCATTTCTGATGATAAGTTGACCCAGCTTCCCCAATGCTGCCTGGATTCTTTTTTACTATAAAAATAGAGTTCATTCATTCATTTATTTATATTAAAATATTTATTTATTTATTTATATTAAAAGATTATTTATTTATTTAGGCACACCAGAAGAGGGCATTGAATTTCATCACAGATGGATGTGAGCCATCATATGGTCGCTGGGAATTGAACTCAGGACCTCTGGAAGAATAGTCAGTGCTCTTAACCACTGAGCCATCTTTCCAGCCCAGAGTCCCTTTATTTTTAATCTAGGCAAAAAGATTGTTTCCATAAAGTCAGGGAGGAAGAGATTGCAAAGCACAGATACTTTAAATCTCCATTTGACTCAGCCAGCTTCATTAGGCACTATTCTTTAGGCCAGTGTTTCTCAAGGTGTGATGGCAGGACCGGCACCATTAGCACCAACTGAGACTTTAGAAGGGTATATCCCTAGGTCCCATCCCATACTCAGTGAATCAGAAACTCTGGGGCTACTGCCCAGAAATCTGTCTTCACAGATTTCTCCTCAGAGAATTCAGAAGCACCCTCAAATTTGACAGCTATTACTTTCAATTGCACTGCAAAATATAGGCTCTAAGATAATTTCAAAGAAAAACCCACAGCAATCAAGCCAATGTAGAATTTACCGGGTTATTTCTTACACTATTTTAAGTGATTGTTGCATGTATTTTAATTAATTTGACCTTGCAACAAAGCTAGTCTTAATACCTTCATGCTTTGAAAGATAAATAAGCAAAGATAAGCATTGGAGGTAAGCCCATATATACAGAAATGCCACCTGGATTCTCAAGCCCTTCAATCCACTGTCCCTAAGTGAATGAGGATGTCCCTATGACTCCATTTGTTCCTGGGCATTTAAACCCTTTTCTACTCCAGTATATTAAAATGACAATAACCAGCAAACAATTCATAATTATCTAACTCTATACTAATGAGCATGGAGTATAAAACTGTTATTGATTTTTAAGATTGTTTCAAAGGATATAAATTTAAAATAGTCAACCTCAATTTTAATTTTGAGTTAAACTAGAGAAGAGCTACTATCCAAAAGAAAAGAGAGTAGTAGTTCCTGTGGACAACCTTAGAGCAGTGTCCTCAGGTCATCTCAACTAGAATTCCTGGACTTAGATGATGTCATTTAGTAAGTTTCCTCGTGGGTCTGTGCTGATTATCATCCTATCTATGAGTGTATACAGTGTGGCCCGTTAGAAACCTTTACTTCCGCTGCATCGGCGTAGACTCCCTGACACTGGGTCAGGTAACATGGCTAAGCTGATACAGTCATGGGCCACAAGCATCAAAGGGCTAAAGAAACATCCCCTTTGCTGGATTAGCATTGGACTTTAAGGAAAGTACAGGCCGATTTCACACCACAGAGCTTATGGTACCATTTAATAGAGGAAGCCAAAGGAGCTCATGCTCCATGGTGTGACAGGGCAGTGTGGGCAGGGTCAGAGGACAGGGAGGGATGACGATGGCTTTCTTTACTCTGGGCAGAGGCCTAGGCTTCCTTCATCAGCAGGCTGTGACTCTCTTTGGTATGCATATGTAAAGTGCGTGAATAGATAGTGATCTGTTAGAAACTGGACATTCATTTGTAAAATCCTATGGTTTGATTTTTACGGAAGGATTCCATGATAACCAAATTCTCAAAAATTAAAAACAAGTGCTTAGAGCTAGACTAACATTTCATACATAGAGACCCCTTTCTATGAGCGGAACTGATCCTTAGATGGAGAGTCCAGAGTTACCTATGGAGTCTGAACTATGGGACAGCCCCCATCAGATTGGCCTGTAGGCAGGTCTAAGGTGTTTTGGGATTACAGACTGATGTAGGAGAGCCCAGCCCACTGTGTGTGGTAGCACCCCTGGGCAGATGGCCCTGGGTTGTGTAAGGAAGCAGGCTGAGCATGATCCAGGGAGAACGGGACAGTAAACAGTTCCTCCATGGCTTCTGTTTCAAGTTGCAGCCCAGCTGGAGTTCCGACCTTGCACTCCTGCCTTGGCTTCCCTCCTTGATGGACTGTGAGCAGTAAGATGAGGCACCCCCTTTCCTCCACAAGTTGCTTTTGGCCATGGTGTTCTTCACAGTAGCAGAGAGCAAACTATGGCAGTTGGTACTTTGAGGGAGTAGATCTGAAATACTTAGGTGCAAAGTTAGACCCAAGTAGTACCTGGGTATTAGATATACTGCTGTACTCAAACTATCTGGGTAACTTGCCAGGAAAGCTGACTCTTAGTTTTTTTTCTAGAAACAGTTGTCAGTATTCAATTCCATTGTCAGATACGGGAACCAAAGAATGGCAGCTTCATGGAGTTCTTTTTGGCAACATTCTGCAACTACAACTTCTTTCACTTTCAGGCCTATAATTGGGATGTTTGTTTGTTTGTTTGTTTACAATTTTAGCTGATTCTTTCCTCAACTGGTCAGATTAGTGAGGTAGAGTAATGGGAGTCATCATACAGCCAGTCTATGGGAGAGCCCTGCTCTGCTGGGAGCTCCGGGCTATCTCGTGGAGTTATAACAAGCATGTTAGGAGAGCATTAGGCCTCAGTCTGTAAAAGAAAGCCAAGTACAAACCTGTAAAGTAATTTGATAAAAGCAGTAACATCCACTGGGTGTTGATCCTTAAGCAGGTCATGTGTGTAGTCTGTGCAAGTGTGTCTTTGTTTCTGAGTATATTTAATGTATGTTCCTGTAATGAAGGATACCCCGTCTTTTCTTTAAATTAGTTTTGGACATTATATTACAAAAGTCCAGCAGATGTTTCTTAACACATATCTTAACATGTAGCTTAGAAACATTGAAGCTAATTGACAGCTTGATATTTTGGCTGGCTGTCTTTCACCAGTCCCCATGTGTGACTTATAAGGCACATATAATACCAAAATGAACAAGGTCAAAAGGAATTCCAAGAGAGGAGGATGAATCAGCCAAATTTGTGCTGAGCAGAGGTGAACAAAATGGAATTTTATGTTGCTAATGACTCTGTGGCGTCTGGTCTCTTGGATTTTTTTCAGGATTTACAGCAAATCTCTGCTGCATTATGTCTTTCAAGGGTTTCTATTAGTAATGACTCTGTCCCAGACTGTCAAAACAATAATCGTTTCTAAGCAGAAAACGTAATGTTTGTGATGTTCATAAAGATAATGGGTGACCTGTAAAATTTCAATATGGGAGATTGGATGTAACTGAAGAAAATATAGAAGCATAGAATTTAGCCTCATTTCCTGCCAGGTCTGGTATAACAGTTCCCATGGTGCTCGTCTCTAATGCAGTCACACAGACAGGGACTTCTTAAGAGGGGAGGACAAAATCACCTAGCAAGAACCAAAGGATGCCCTTGAGAAAGATGACGCGAGCAACTCTGTTCAGCGATACAGTGAAGGAAGCATCAGCTAGTTATATACAGTGAGTCCTATATACAGTGGCTTTCAATGCACAGAGCAGAGGCTGCACAGCCTCCTCTGAGGTGAGCCTGTACAAAACACACCGCACATTATTTCTGACTCGAATTCTGAAGTAGCTGTTTTCCAGGTGAGAACACTACGCCCGTAGGAGCCTCTGGACTGTTTCCAGGGTCAGGCAGGATTCCAGCTCACAGGCATCTGGCAGCCAAGTCTGTACTGCTTCATTTTTATGTCCATTACCTCACGTGCATTTACTAGTTCCAAAGAGTAGGGAAATGATTCTGTTCTGGCAAAGGAACTAGAGGAGGTGCTGAAATTTTGAATAACATGTGTGGAAATTGAATGCTTCGAGTTAATGCTAGGAGCTGTGTGCAGCTGCCATTGTTGAGTTCTTTCTATGCATCGGGCCTGTTGCATGTTCTCTCACAACTCTATGAACGAGTGTTGTTGTCCACACAAGGGGAGGATAGAGGAAAACTAAAACCTTTGGTACCCTGGTGAATAATCCAACTCACTTTCACTCCCTCACACGGCTGCAAGACATTATCTCAGAAAGGTCCAAGGAGCTGCAAATAGGAAACAGCCAGTTCACTCCTAAGAGGAACCAAAATGTATGCACCCAAAGGACTCTCCCTTTGAACTGCCCATCACACTGCACACAGTAGATGCTAAGTCGGGTGGCAGTACTGATTTGGACACAGAATCAGAACACACACCTCTTCATCATTGGTCCCTACAGGCAAGCAGGGAGTGTGTTCGGGTATCAGTCTGTGAGCCCTGGAGGTTCTGTGTAACGATTTGAGCAGAGTACAAATAATTTAATGTGTCTGCCAGACTTTAATGCCCATCAGTGAAAAGATGCAAATTCTGCCTCTTGAATATGGCCCTTGGTTCCACGGGCACATCCCCAAGTCAGCAGTATCATAGGCTTGGCCATTGTGAGTCCGGTTATCCTACCAGAGCACAGGTAGACATTTCAAAGTGCCTTTAGCAACCCAGTCTGCAGATTGCTGTTGATGTGCCTGCCGCCGAAACAGGTGTCTGGGTTATGCATTAGCCTAACAAAGTGTTTTCCTTGTGGCAGCAGCCCATGCAATAATCAGTGCCATCTGCATTTATCTGGTTTGGTTTCTAACGTGCACGCAGCGAGTCAGCGCTTCCTTGTGTCACAGTGCCCATTGGATCCTAAGGGTGCCAGGCACCATTTCTAAGGAAAGCACTAACGAGGAGTGGCACGTTAAAGCAATGGCGTATGCTGCTTTCTTCTCCTCATGGATTATATCCACTCCTCACTAAGCAAAAACAAAATCCAAGGCACATCTACATAACTGCCTCCTCAGAGCCGTGTGGCAGAACCCGCCTGGAGGGAGAGCCACCTGCCCCATGGGCGCATTTGTTGTACCTTTGAAAGGTACACATTCTCAAGAGCCCTTTTTTGCTGGAAGTTCCCCATGTTTTGTTTGTTTGTTTGTTTTGGTTTTTTTCAGACAGGGTTTCTCTGTTTAGCCCTGGCTGTCCTGGAACTCACTCTGTAGACCAGGCTGGCCTCAAACTCAGAAATCCACCTGCCTCTGCCTCCCAAGTGCTGGGATTAAAGGCGTGCGCCACCGCCCGGCTTGTTTGTTTTGAACCTTAACTGGTCTGTAGAGATCAGCGTCTGGCTCAGACTTTCTGTCTCTGTTCATCAGCTTTACCCCCTAAGAGAGTAGCAGTCGTCCAGGCTGTTCGTCAACCTTGTATCTGTTTCTAGTAGCAGCACAAAACAAATGATACGGAAACCTTCTTGTTAAAACTCTGAGGCAATAATCTTATTAATTCAGACTGTCCTAAAGCCACAGAGGCAGCCCTTTTAATGACTGCCATAAAGACTTGTGTACCTAGCAACTCAAGCCCACTGTAGGCCTGTTACAGTCAGTAACCACAGGGCTGGGGGTGTGGCTCAGCTGGGAGTGCTTGCCTAGCCCTGGATTCAATCCCCAGCACTTCGTAAAAGCCAGCGTGTGGTGCACACCTGTGATTCCAGTTTCTGAGGGTGGAGGTAGAGGTAGAGGTATAAGGAGGTTCAAGGTCATCCGTGGCTTCCTAGTGAAAAATCCAAGGCTAGCCCAGACTGGGTAAAAGCATGTCTCGAAAACCAACAACAGAACCTCACAACAGGTAGACAATGTGTGTGTGTGTGTGTATACACATACATGTACATATATATAAATTTTTTGCATTCAGGTTCATGAGGACCTTAATCAGTTAAAGGAAAAATTAATAAAATTCTCAGCCGAGGAGACAAGGAGCACTCTAGACATTCAAAACCTTGAGACAGCGATCCAAAGGACTGAAACGGGGTTAAAGGTAAGTAAAGCTTTGGACGGAAGGTAAAATGCTGGAAAGGGGAAAGGGATTGGTGGTTCACACAGGTCCCTACGCAGTTGGTTAGCAGAGCTTGGCTTAGGGTGGCCACCAGACGTTTCCTCAGACTGCTGCTTGAAACGCAAGTAGCAGAAAGACCTTATTCCATGTTGGCACTGATGGGTCAGATCTCCTTAGCCTTTCCTGTCTGTGGTATGCAGTTTCAGTTGTGTTGAGGGCTATAGGTCAATAAAGCTTTGATGCTCAATTGTTCATTATAATTTGGGGATATTTGAAGTAATTTGGTCTTGTGAAGCTTAATGCTAACTTAGGCATGCAATAACATAGTGTTTGTGCATTTGGGCTGGTGGGGGCTTAATTACACAATTCAGAAGTATTGACCTAATGAAATGAAGCAAATTAGCTAAGTATCTTACATCCACCACAATGGCCTAAGCTTTGACTTTTCTGTAACAGATTCACATCAACAAGTATCTAGGTGTTGTAAACCAGGAGGTGTTAATGGCTCCTGTGAAGAAAAGCTTGGACTCCCCTATCACTTCCAAATGGTAAGTAAAACAGCCACGTTAGAGCCCAAAGTCAGTAACATCAAGAGTCGCCATCTCTTAGGCAAAATTGCTTGAAGTTAGTGTCACAATTTGGGATTCACGGACACCTGCTTGCAGGCTACTTTCAGGACTACCGCTTGCCAGCAGGGCTGTTGTTTGGGGTCCTAGATTGTATTGTGTTTTGGTGAGAAATAGTTAAAATTCTCCAAGGTAACATTTCAGTGAAAATGGGTTTTATAGCATTTCAATCACGAGGTACTTGTTTACAACTTTGTTCTTCTTCCATATCTGCCTTATTACTAAAGTAATTCAGGGACCCGAGAGATGGGTCAGAAGCTAAGAGTGCATACTGCCCTTCCAGGGGACCTGGGTTTCGTCTCTAGCATCCAGTGGTTCGGATCTTCCTGTGACCCCAGCTCCAGGAAATTTGATACCCTCTTCTGGCCTCTGCAGGCACACCTCTGTCCCCTAATACACATAGTATATAGAATGCATGCCTGTGCATGCACTCACATACATGCAGGTACTCATATAATCCATACAAACACATACATATAAACTAAATCTTTAAAGTAATTTTGGTATTCACAGTAAGCAAGAGAAACACCCATTGTGTAATATACACTAAGAGAGGATTGACTGAATTCAAACTAAATTGAAAAGAAGTACTTTTGCCTGGTTGTGGTTCTCCTCCTAAGGGAATATAGATTATGCTTGGTAGTCGGTCTTAAATCCCTGTGGCTCTTCTTTGTGCTTTACATATGGACTGGGCACACGTGACCAATGGTAAGCAGTAGAGCGAGTGTTCTGAACTGCAAGGTCACATGGAATGGTGTGGACAGAGCCAAGTCTTGGTGCTGAACAGTGGCATTGACATGGCTCTCCCCATTTCCCCCTCCATGAAGTTGGTGGCACAGGTATCTATCACCCTTTGTAGAGGTGACCCTGCCCTGTCCTCCATGTTTCCCCAGCCTGTGTCCATTACCACCTGTCCTCTCAGACTACTCCATAGTCACCAATTTCATCCTCGCCACCGAGGTGGTAATTACTACTGTTTGATAACAGATTATCCAACGTTAAAGTCTTAGGCTACCAAAGCTTATTACCTCACGGTTTCTTGTCAGGAATATAAATAGGTACAGCCTTGCTAAGCGCCTCTGCCACAGGGTCACTCATAAGCTAAGTGCTGACTGGAACAGTCCCCTTTAAGACTTGGCATGGCACTGGGAAGGCAGCCTCAGGAGAGATGGGTGAGGTTCTACTTCTACCCTCAGGCACACAATCTCTGTTTGCCTTCTGGGCCTCTCATTGATGTGTATCCACAGGGCTTGCACCCTGAGGAATTAGAGATAATCCATTCCATCTGGGAGCCTCTGAAAGCAGAATGGGCCTGGGGCTGGCCAAATGGTGGACAACATGGTACAGGAATATGTTGTCACCATCAGAATGGCTTCAGTGACAGTGATCCTCCTGCCTTAGACCCCCTAGTATTGGATTTCAAGGGTGAGCAATCATATCTGGCTTCACCCATAATTCTTTGCTGTAACAATACACTGACACTCCAAATCTCCACTTATGGCTGGGTGTTTGAATCTAAAACCTCATTCTCCTTTTTGTCCTGAGGGAGACTGTCTTATCAGCCCATATCTAGTTTATATTATGGAGGCTTACAGGAACTTGTGCACTGGGGTAGCACTGTGGCCTGTGCTCTGTGGGATTTTAAAGAATCTACGTTTGGAGCAAAGACACTAAGTTGGTGACAATCACAGTGTGCGACAGCACCAGGTTAAACGGAGACTCAAGTACTGCAGGTTGGAGCATGCAGAGGTTACTTGGGGCTACTGTAGAGAGTTTGGAGGGCAAAGTAGTTCATGCACTCATTTGGTTGCCTGGAGGGCCAGCCTCTGAATGATGAAGAGCCTGGTCCTAAGTTTGCTGTTGCCCGTGGCTATGAAAGGCCAATGGAAGCCTCTAAACTGGGGCTAGGACCTTGTGGTCAGGCTGGTGGGAATCCCCAGTATCTCTTAAATATAAGGCTGCAGCAGGTGTCCTGGGGGCATGGAGTCCCTCTGAGAGCAGGGTCGAACAGCAAACACTGAGGCCTCGGCTGTTCCTTTGCCAGAGAAGCACAGCTCCTAAGAGCACCTGAGAGTCACCCTTGCTGAGGCTTGTGAGGTTCTCCTCTCCCTGAGACTCCAGAGAAGAGGGAAGAGGTTCACTGTGAACTGAGCGCCCCTGAAAGTGATCTAGGTTAAGCACACCACAGTTGTCCCCTCCTCATACTGAGTGACCTCCATCATTGTCAGTGACTTCACAACACTTAACAGGTTGAAATGGACTTCCTTTAATGATTTCTTCCTTTAATGATTATGTTTGGAGCTGTATATACATACATGTATAGTGTATGCACATAAGCCAGTGTGTGCACATAAGCCAGAAGACTTCAGGTGTCCTGTTCTGTCACTCTCTGCCTTGCTCCCTTGAAAGAGTCTCTCACTAATGCTGGAGCTAGGCAGGCAGCCAGCGAGCTTCAGTCATCTTCCTGTCTCTGCCCTCAGCAGCTCTGGGCATCAAGCTTGTACATCAAGCACCTTCACCCACTGAGACATCTCCCCAGACCCAAGGACTTTCTTTATGTATAAAAAACTGGTATTTTCTCTTTCTTTAAATCCATAAGGTTGATATTTTTCCCATGAAGAAACTGATGTGTAAATCGCAGAGATGGCCAGTGCTGAGGCCTACACTGCTCTCCAGGTCAAATGGCTGCCATTTGGGATTCTCCTTTTACTCCATAGCTTGCTTTTCATTAATGGGGTTTCCTTGTAAGTGACTAGTACTTGAGGGGGAAATCTGGTGGTGGAGTAGTGCAGACGGCCAGAAGCTACAGAAAGCTATCAGTGGGGCTGGCAAGAGCAAGGCTTCTCTCTCTCTCTCTCTCTCTCTCTCTCTCTCTCTCTCTCTTTAATGACCCCAGTCAATTCTGAGACTGAAGGCAGGTTTAATTTTCCCAATCCACTTTTATACAATTGTAATTACATGCAAGTATTAAGGGCGAGCAGTACAATGAGGAACTAGCAAGAAGTAAGCAAAGTCCCGTGATTACTCCCGTGACAGTTGTTTCCAAGGGCTTGTCAGAATGACCAAAATACCTGAGCCCACTTCCTCGTCCAAGCCCAGAGAGCTGGCTTTCAATCTTAATAAGTGAGCAAGGATCAGACCTAGGAGTGTCTCAGAGGGTGTGTTAAAGGTGAGCTTTGGATTCACAAGGCTCTGCCCCTCCAGCCTCTGCCCTCCGTGTGGCTGCAGGTGCTGTGTCTATTCTCAGGCTCCTGATCCCTGAATCAGGCGGCTTGGAATCCTTGAGTCTTGCTTTCTTCAAGGCAGCTCTTAGCCTAGTGATTGCAATCCTCTGCTGGGTTCAGGAAGTGGTGTTTTGTTTGCTTTTTGCTTATTGTAAGGATGAAGATGACCACATTCAATGTCTTTAATGTATTAGAGAAAAAAATCAGAAGTCTTAAGTTGCTCTTTAATGATAATTACACAAAAGTGGGCATCATAGTAAAACCAAGATATTAAGTTGTATTGGTGGCTGGATTTTATTGATTTTTTTTTTATTATGTTGGTCATGTTGTAGAAATTGAACCTGCATTTACATGTAAAAAGTTAAGTATAGTATGAGGCATATCTGCTCATTCTTACAATTTTACTTTGTTTTACATTGCTCTGCAGCAGTCCACTGCTCAGAAAGGAGAGCTTTCACCAGCTCTGCTATTAATCTTTACAGCTATTAACACAGCAGAAGTTTAAAGAAAATACTTACCATGGGCTAGCCTATCATTTGATTTTATTAAACAAAATATAGCACTGCGTGTTTTTATATGCCTTAGAGTGTAACCGTTTTGTACGCGGAGCCAGAGCTGGCGCTTTTTACTCGTGCTCTAGGGAGGGTCTTCATCAGACCTAAGAGTTCTTGTGTGCAGTCAAGCAGCTGTGGCTTGACAGTGGCAGCACTGCAGAAGATGGCTGTGGTCCCCCGCATCCTAGTAGAAGGCAGTTTAAGTACTGTGAGACCCCGATTTAAAGCGTGTCCCCCTAAAATGTAAAAACTCCAAACGCTCCCCAAGCCTGTTTTTCCGATCTCTAAAAAAAAAACCAGCCAGAAAGAAGCTCTTTGTTCTCTAAAGCCAGCAAAACGCCTTTTGTTTTGCTACCTTACAACCAGAGAAGCGATAATTGTAAAAAGACCTAATCAGGCGCTTGCCTGCCTCCCTGTGCCAAGGACCCGGAGATAAACTCCACAAAGAAGAGCTATAGCTCACTCTCCACTCCTCATGCCTGGTAATTTTACCAAGGATCCCCCCCCCTCCCCTCAAGAGCTGTAGCCTAACTCAGCCCAACTCCTCCCAACTCCTCCCAACTCCTCCCAATTCCTCACTTTCTCCTTTAAAAGCCCCCTACCGTTACCAGGGTCCGTACCTTCTGCCCTGTGTGGAGGCAGTAAGAGCCCATCCTCAGCTGGCTGATAATAAAGCCTCTTGCGGTTTTGCATCAGGTGTGGTTATCTCTCGAGTTATTGGGGTACCGTGTGGTTATCTCTCTAGTTATTGGGGTGCCGGCTGGCTCATCCCGGGACTTGAGCAGAGAGAGGTCTCCCCTGTTCAGGAGGCTTTACAGTACCAAGCACTGCTGTGCACTATGGTTTGAGAGGCCTTTGGTACCAAGCACTGCTGTGCACTATGGTTTGAGAGGCCTTTGGGCCCACACAGGAGCTTTTAACCCCTCTTTCTGTTTACTTACTTAGGTCGATTCCAACTGTAATTGACCAGAAATCCTTTATTTTCCCCATGGATTCTGATTTTTGGCGACCTCAAAAACATCGCGGTTCATTGCTACATGACCTTAGAAGAGCAAAGGTAGGAGCCCAAAGAGCCAGGCAGTGGAGTAACTGCCAGGAGCCTCGTGGGACCCAGGAGGATGGAAGGGCAGAATATGAGGTTTCTTTGAGGATAATAAAAATAACTCAGTGTTATATAGTGTACAACTCTGTAAATGCACTAAATACTACTGTGTATATATATTCCAAAAGGGAGCCTACTGATATATAAGTTATATCCCAAGAAAACTGCTATTTTTTTAAAGGTGACATTTAATTTCTAGTATTTTTGATGGGGAGATGGGGATTAAAGGGTTTATTCAGATCACACTTCCATATTGCTGTTTCTCAGCAAAGGAAGTCAGGACAGGAACTCAAACAGGGGAGGGACATAGGGTAGGAACTGATGTAGAGGCCATGGAGGAGGCTGCTCACTGGTTTGCTCCACGAGGCTCATTCAACCTGCTTTTTTTTGTTTTGTTTTGTTTTTTGTTTGTTTGTTTGTTTTTTGAGACAGGGTTTCTCTGTTTAGCCCCGGCTGTCCTGGAACTCACTTTGTAGACCCAGGCTGGCCTCGAACTCAGAAATCCGCCTGCCTCTGCCTCCCGAGTGCTGGGATTAAAGGCGTGCGCCACCACGCGCAGCTTCAACCTGCTTTCTTATAGAACCCAGGACCACCATCCCAGAGATGGCACCACTCACAGTGGATTGAAACCTCCCCTACTGATCACTAATTAAGAAAATGCCATACAGACCTACCTACAACATGTTTAAAACAAAACATGATAAAATAAACTATAATACGATAAAGCAAAAACCATCATTTTGAAGTTGGACAAGGCAACCTAACACAGAGAGGAGTCCCAAGATCAGGCACAAGAATCAGAGATGCACACATTCTCACCCTCAGGAAGCCCATAAAACACTAAGAATCAGAGACCCACATTCTCACCCTCAGGAAGCCCATAAAACACTAAGATAAAAGCTGCAATGCACACACCACACACACACAGTTCCTGGTATAGATCCAGCTAGGCCCCGTGCTTGCTGCTTCAGTGTCTGTGAGAAACTGTTAATTTTTTTTATAAGAGTAAATATTTAAATTGTATTTTAAACTAGATAATATGCATGTTGTGGTCTGTTTCTATAACTTGATGTTATTGTTTTGGATGTATCTATAACCTAGAAGTAAAGTCAGTCAAAGCATCTTTCTTTTTCCAGAGTTCAGAAGGAACATTCCCTGCTGCTCTGCTGAGCACTTATCAGCTGTAGGGGTTTCCTGGGGCAGTCTCAAGGGTCTTACATACAGAACCCCAGCATCTATAGATCAAGATTCTTTGACTTCTTCATTTCCTCCGGCTGTCTGCTGAGTAGGAATGAGGAAAGAAGCCCTCTTGTTTTGTTCACTATCTTAGTGAAAATGCTTGGAGTTTCTTTCCATTTGACATGTTGCTTGTAGGCATGCTGTAAATGACATTTATTTTGTTATGGTATGTTGCCTGCATCTCTATTTACCAGAAGGGGATGGTGGATTTTCTCCAAGGCCTTTTCTGCATCTAATGAGATGATTGTTTCTGCCCTTTCACCTGTTTATGTGGCAGACTGTGTTTATTGATTTGTGTACGTTGAACCATCCTCCTGTATGTCTTGGATGAATCCAACTGGACCATGGTGAGTAATCATGTTGATATGATTATCTTTGATGTGCTATTGAATTAAGTTTATAAATATTTCATTGAAAAATTTTGTATTTGTGTTCATCAAAGATTTTGGCCTAGAATTTTCTTCCCTTTCCTTTTTTTCTTCTTTGTTTGGCTTTGGTATCAGGGTAATACTCGTTTGGTAGAAGAAATCTAGTGATGTTCCTTCTTTTCTGTTTTGCAAAATAGTATGAAGAGTATTGGTATTGATTCTATGAAGGTCTGGTAGAATCCTGCACTGAATTTATCTGGCTCTGGGCTTCTTTTAATTGGGAGATTTTAAACTGCTGCTTATATTTCATTGGGTGTTATGGATCTATTTAAATATATAATTTCTTGACTTACGTTTGCATTTTTCAGTTTGGTGGAGTATAAATTTTTAAAGAGCTCATGAGGTCTCTGACTTTGCCTCCAGGGAGTATTTGTTATTGTTGCTGTTATTATTTTTGTTTTTTTGTTTGATTCTGGTTCCTTCTTTGTGTTAGTCAGTTCAGCCTTATGCAAAGAAATATCACAAACTGACCCAAAAGAAGTCTGTCTCTTACAGTTATGGATGCTACAAAGCTCAACCAAGATGCTGGCAGATTGGGTAGTTGTGAGGGTCCATTTCCTATTTTGGCACTAACTCCATTCCTGAGGGTTCCACCCTTGTAATCTACTCACCTGCCTTGTCTTGCCTCCTAAGAGCATCACAGCAGGCTAACTAGAACATGCAGTACATATTGACTACCCCAAAGTAATCATAAGTCATCTTTCTTGGGTACCAGATTTTCATGATTTTGGAAATAACATGTTTAATGTTCAGGACAATCCTTAAAGGAGGTGTAGTCATTATCTTTGGTTTATTTGGAAAGAGACTAAGGTACACAGTGGGAGAACACAGCTTGTGCATATCTGAGTTGGTATTGTGAACCTAGAAATACAGGGCCACAACTCTGTGTTCATATCCACAATGATATTCTTTGTATGACAGCTGTTTGGGTTCAAATGTCCATATCATAAAAGTTACCATTTTACACAAAGATACACAGCCTTCAATGGGGAAGGAACCCTTTTTATAAGACACAGCCACCATAGGAGGGGAATGAACCCTTTTCATAGGTCACAGATGCCATGGGGAAGGAACCTTTTTTTATCGGACACAGCCGCCATGGGGAAGGAACCCTTTTTATAGGACACAGCCGCCATGGGGAAGGAACCCTTTTTATAGGACACAGCCACCATGGGGAAGGAACCCTTTTTATCGGACACAGCCGCCATGGGGAAGGAACCCTTTTTAAAAGTGCCTACACTGCTTTTCAGTTTTCCTTGCTCACACTTGCCACAGATGTAATTAGCTAGTGACTTGCATGATTTTTTTTAATGTTTATCATTCTTTAGATAACGAGCTTAATGAGTATAGAGTCTATGCTAGTTTGTTCATGGCTGTACCATTCCAGGGACTCTGAGTAAATAGTTATTATAGGAGGAAATGAAAGCAGCACGTAGACTACCCAAGGTGAGCTCATGCCCAGGTCAAGCATCCTTGCAGCAACTTTGCGCATGCCCAGGTGAAGCATCCTTGTGGCAATTGCGCATGCACAGGGCAGCCCACTCATGCCTCGGCCATGGTACTTGCTACATTAGACTCCTTCAGACACTGTGGATGCTTACGAATGATTGTTAAGGGCATGTTGGAATGAGGAAGATAGATCAGGTCTTTGCTGCCACAGACATTACAGTTGAGTTGGAGGATACAAACCATCAATAAGAGAATAGCAGTCCGTGATGAGTAAGAGGCAGTACGCAGAGGAAGGGAGTGCACACACACCTCATCCTCCTTACCGTTCAATAGCTGCTGCTTCCGTTACATTTCGAGGTTTTCACTTGTTTGTTTGTTTGTTTGTTTGTTTTGGTGTGTGTTTGTGTTCTGTTACAAAATCTAGATGGTGCCGGGCGCGATGGCGCACGCCTTTAATCCCAGCACTTGGGAGGCAGAGACAGGCGGATTTCTGAGTTCGAGGCCAGCCTGGTCTACAGAGTGAGTTCTAGGACAGCCAGGGCTACACGGAGAAACACTGTCTCAAAAAACAAAACAAAACAAAACAAACAAACAAACAAAAACAAAACAAAAAATAAAACGAAAGAAAGAAAGAAAGAAAGAAAGAAAGAAAGAAAGAAAGAAAGAGAGAGAAAGAAAAGAAATCTAGATGGTTCACAAGACCAGAGACTGGAGATCTCAACTCATAAAAGCAATGAAAGTCCCTGAGATCGAGAGAGACCATTGTAAAATGTATAGTTGTTATTGTTATTCCATAAGAAAGTTAAACTTTGGTCAGAAGTTTATTTTTCTTCCGAGTTTTGAGCGCTAGTAGTTGAGCATGGGGAGAGACAGGAAGTGTGTGTGCTGGCTGCTGAGAGCCTCTCTGTGTTCCTTGACACTAGGGAAGCTCTGTTGAGAGAGGCCTGACTCCCTGGACAGGTTTTATCCCTAAACATTGATGACATCTGCTTTAAAATGCATATCTGCACTGCCTAGTGGCACATGCCTTTAATCCCAGCAATTGGGGCAGGGGGCAAGGCAAGTGGAGCTTTGAATTCAGGTCCAGCCTGATCTACACAGAGTTCCAAGACAGCCAGAACTGCATGGAATGGCCCTGTTTCAATCAAGAAAGAAGAAAGAAGGAGGAGGAGGAAGAGGAGGAGAAAAAAGAAGAGGAGGAAGAAGAAAAAGAAGAGGAGGAAGAGGAAGAAGAGGAAGAGGAGGAGGAAGAGGAGGAAGAGGAAGAGGAAGAAGAGGAGGAGGAAGAGGAGGAGGAAGAGGAGGAGGAAGCAGCATTACTGACAAAAATGATAGCTCAGAGTCTGCCCTGTGGCGTTCTGGGAAGCCTCAGGCTCCTGCTTGGTGGACAGGCCTGAGCTGTTGAGCAGTTGTAGAACTCAACTGGGCAATCGCAACCTTTGATCACTAACTTCCACCTTTGAAAGTAGGCAAACTCCAGCTGCTGTTTTATACATTCTCTCCCCAAAGTGGGTAGCTGTTTTTGGAATTTGATTTCTTGTCACACAGCTAGAATGACAATTAGGAGTTGCTCAACTGTAATTAAGGATCACAACTAAGAATTGTTTCTATTTATTTATTTATTTATTTATTTATTTATTTATTTTGTTTTTCGAGACAGGGTTTCTCTGTGTGCCTTGGCTGTCCTGGAACTCACTCTGTAGACCAGGCTGGCCTCGAACACAGAAATCCCCCTGCCTCTGCCTCCCGAGTGCTGGGATTAAAGGTGTGCACCACCACGCCCGGCTAAGAATTGTTTCTTAAGCTTTTAAAAATATGAACATCTTAAGCTTTACGCCATAATTGACAGTTTGGAAAAAGAAAGTTCGTATTGGTCTTTCCCTCTTTGAAGCACAGAAACAATGAGTACAACTGGAAGCTGAAGTCTTATTGTGTTATCAGCATTTCCTGTTGCTGTGACAAAATGCCAGACAGAAGCACTGGAAGGAAGGAAGGGCCTCTTCTGTCTCGCCATCTGAAGGACAGCCCATCTGGGGGGAACAGCATAGCAGCCGGTGCAGGGTCACGTGTGTACAGGGAAGCTGAGAGCAGAGTGCTGCTGCTCAGCTAGTTCTCCTTTGTATTCAGTCTGAGATCTCAGCCCACTGGATGCTGCCACCTCTGACAGAGTGGGTCTTCCCCCTTCCGCTCAAATATCTAGAAACACCCTCATGGACACAGGTGTGCTTCCAGGGTGATTCTAAGTTGACAGAGAAATGGACCATTATAATAGATACTGTGGATAAATCAAGTTTCTAGACTTGCTTATTAGAATACTCATTTCATTTTTCTCTAAATTTATCAGCCATACATAATTTACCAGCAATGCATCTTTACTACAATTATCACAAATGAAAGCTGTAACACAAAGATGCTGAAGCAAAGCTAACTACCAAACTGTCTGGCCTTTGTGTTCCTCCAGATGTTGACTTTGTTTGCAGTAATACATCCAGTACATGGACATAAGCAGATAAGTAGGATTTGGATCGGGTATAGATTTTTATATTAACTGGAAGATAGCGATAATTTTGGACAGGGTCTCACTATGTAAGTCAAGCTAGCCTCTAGCTCACTATATCTTGGCTTCCCAGAGCTGGTGTTTTAACTGAGTACCTGATGAGGCCCAGATGAAGCATTCGATTTTGAATTGTTAAAAATAAAAGATGTTATTTGTTCACAGTTGTTATATAAAAGTATGATCACAGGATTTTTCTCAAAATATATGTAGTTACAAATATAAGTAACTGGGAAATAAAGCAGTTTACCTGCCACGTGGCATATTTCTGAATCTTTCCTGTTGACTATCCATAACAACAGAAGAATGTGACCTTGTGTGTTCAGAGTTGATTTTGAAGAGCTTAAAGTAAATAAGATGCACCTTTGGTGGTTGTTTTTTGTCTTATAGATATATAAGGGTTTGTTTGTTTGTTTGTTTTTTAATCTCTAAATGGAATCCCATGGTCGCGCCTCCTTGGGAGGCTGGGGAAGGAAAAAGATTTGAGCCGCAGAGTCTGAGACCACTTTGAGCTTCATAAAGAGATTCTGACTAAAGCCCAAACCAAGCAAACAAACCCCAAAACAAGCAGCAAGCATGGTGCATGCCACATGCCTGTACTGGGAATTGGAGGCAGGGGGATCAAGGGTAGCCTAGGTTAGCATAGCAAGTTCGAGACTAACCTGTGCTACATGAGACCCAGTCTCAGAGCAAACCCAAAGTATAAAAGAAAGAAAAACTTCATTGCCGTTCATTATGCCTTTGCTTTTGTCTCAATATAGAACGAGTGGATTTTACCCCAAGAGCTCTCAGTAACACAGCCAGGATTGTGTCTGATGTTATTATAGTCAGACCACTCTACCGCTTAAGTGCCAGGGTGCCCCTGTTTGAGAAGCAGAGGGTTGTGTGACATCAACTTCTTTATCAGATGTCTCTGGAGGCCCTTGTATGTGCTCAGCACTCTGCTGGGTCCCTGTTTTTCAGGAGATAATGTCAGTGGAGAAGATAAGTAGGGATACAATAATAAAATTCAGTGGTAAATGCTGTGATGGGCAAAGTATATAGAATTCTGTTGGAGCGTTTAAAGAGCACCCAACTCAGCTGCAAGAGGAATCGATTTCAAAGAAAGCTCCCTGGAGCTGAGGTCTAGAGACTCAATGGGACTGGCCAGAATGGTATGGAGACAATGATGGAAGAATGTGTGGAGTGAGTTCCCAGGCAGAGGAGCCTGAATTAAT
This sequence comes from Mus minutoides, assembly GCA_902729485.2. NCBI lineage: Eukaryota > Metazoa > Chordata > Mammalia > Rodentia > Muridae > Mus > Mus minutoides. The sequence goes on from LR753378.1 coordinate 242,135, forward strand.
ACAGACTGGGCACGGCAGGGCATGAGTGGGAAGAGAAGCAAGTATTTCAGTGTGATAAGCAGAGTATGCCAAGAGCTAGAAGCTCCGCTCAGATTACAGTGTGCTCTTCTGAGCTTGGTTCACGAGTCTGAGTAGTGTATGGGCCTGGGGAAAATAAAGGCTTTGCAGCAGCCATGTAACAAGAGGCCTCCACCACCACAACACACAACAGCGCAGGTGATTCCAGCTTCTCTGTCCTCATATCTGTGTGTCTGTCATTCCTTTATTGCCTTATTGCTTCAGTCTAGCCAAGCCGAAGCAGTGCACAGCATAATAACACAGTCTACGAATGGCCACTTCTTCTGCTTACATTTTACAGTTGTTAACCTTTGCCATTTTTGCTTCATCTATTTTTACTGAAGTCTTTTAAAGTACAGACCTAATGACATTTCACCTCTTAATGCTTGTAGCATGCATTTTTAAAATGAGCTTTTTCCCACTTGCAATACCATTATCACACCTAATACAGTCAACGGTACTTGTGAATATAATACATCTCAGTTTATACTCAGATTGCCCCTGTGGTCCCCAGATGGCGTTCCCTGCTCTTTATCAGAGCCAGGGTCTGGGGAGGGTTTCCTGTTGCATTTATTTCTCTTCTAAAGCAGGGACAGTTCAGTTTGTGGCTGTCACCTGTGTATAGACCCTTTGGAGCCCAGAGCAGACTCTGAATGGAGCACTGCATGGCTTGAACTTATCTCCTGGCTCCAACCCTTACTGATTACACTTCGTAAGTCACTCGCTGCCTTAGTGGCCTGGCTCCTTACGTGCCTGCTGTGGGGTGAGGACAGCATGCATCTTGTGGGGCTGTGGCAAGGGTGAGTGAGGTGACGGGGGGGGGGGGGCAGTGTTCCCAGCCACGCCGGCACACAGTGAGCATGGAGCAGGGTTCATGTTAGAATTTGTGATTAGTCTCCACGGACCTCCAAGGTATCTGAGGCATGAGTCTCGCATCCCACAGTCTAAGGAAGCATCCTAGTTGGGGTAGACTAGGAAAGCAGAACACAGCTCAACAACTTGAACATAAATATACAGCACATTGGCTTCTTAGCCTGAAGGTTGTGTTCTTAAATATAGGTGGTGTCTTAGTCAGGGTTTCTATTCCTGTACAAAGCATCATGATCAAGAAGCAAGTTGGGCCGGGCGTGTTGGCACACGCCTTTAATCCCAGTACTCAGGAGGCATAGGCAGGCGGATTTCTGAGTTTGAGGCCAGCCTGGTCTACAAAGTGAGTTCCAGGACAGCCAGGGCTACACAGAGAAACCCTGTCTCGGAAAACCAAAAAAAAAAAAAAAAAAAAAAAAAAAAAAAAAAAAAAAAAAAAAAAAGAAAGAAAGAAGCAAGTTGGGAAGGAAAGGATTTATTCAACTTGCTCTTCCATACTGCTGTTCATCACCAAAGGAAGTCAGGACTGGAACTCAGGCAGGCCAGAAAGCAGGAGCTAATGACATTTCCATGAGAAGATTCAATTAAGTGCATATTTTTATTTATATATATTTTTCCAGAGATGTAAACTACTACTAACACTTACGTTTTACAATCGCTTGCTTATTTTGTGTGGGGTTTGGGAGCACATGTGCCAGGGTGCACGTGTGGAGATCGGGGTGACTGTGGGAGTCAGAGTCTATTTTCCCACTGTGTACATCCTGGAGACCGAACTCAGGTTCTCGACAGCAGTGCCCTCTTGCCTATAGTGTATAGGGTGTATAGTCTTGCTTGCCCGCTGCTTAGATTGGATTGTAGGGTGTGCTGCTGGAGTTAACTCACATCTCAATAGCACCATCTTAATTTCAAATGCCGTGTTAGCCTGCTTGCCAGGACAGCTGCTATTCTCTGGCTACTAACAATTAAGAAACATAATTAACAAGGGGCCACGGAGTTAGTTGCAGCCTGTGTACCATAAACACTGGACAGAAGCTGGGTTTGTTGGCTCTGAAAAACACTTGAAGATGCTATAGGTCTTACACTATTAGCCAGCCAAGGTTGAATTCTTTACGTAAACATAAACAGTACATAATGTTATTCAGTTAGTACTCAGGAGGCTGAGTGTGTGTGTGTGTGTGTGTGTGTGTGTGTGTGAGAGAGAGAGAGAGAGAGAGAGAGAGAGAGAGAGAGAGTTAGCTAAAGGCCATTTTGAGCCAATATAACAGGACTTTGTTAAAAAAATAAAAAAATTGGGATGTTAGAAATGTTTTGGGAGATGGAGGAGATAGCTCAGCATGTTAGGACTCTCGCCACAAAGCCTGATGACTAAGTCAGATTGCTTGAACCCACATTCTAGAACTACTTCCTCAAAGTTGCCCTCCGACTTTCACCACACACCCCTATAACCCACAAACAAACAAACACACACACAAATAAACAAATAAATATAATTAAAAGTCCTTAAAGTCGCCCAGACTGTCATCCTAGACATCCCACCTGCAAGCTAATATAATTATCACTGCAGCAGATTTTAAGAACGTAAGCACAAAGCTTAAGGCTAACCTTTCCTCATGCCACGTGCTAGCCTCTGCCTCGGCTGTTCTGGGTGCAGTGCTGCTATGTGCTGTGGGCTGTTTGTGGGAACCCACAGTCCTGAGACAGGCATTGGGCAGACAGTGGGGCAGGGCCCTTACATCAGTGTGGAAAACCGGCCCTGAACTGGGGTCCTGGCTGTGTCGGAACCAGGAAGTGCACCTCAGAGCATCCCAGGCTTCTAGCAACTCTTACCGCTTATGAGGACCTGCAACCTACTGACCTTGAGTGACTTTTCCTCAACTAGTTAGACTCCACAGTCAGGGAGGAGGGAAGCTGTTTTCTAGCCAGTGTGCATCCCTATCCCCATTGCTGACAGGGCTCCTTCCATGGCATGTGCATCCTGCCATAGCTAAGATCATCCGTTTCTCAGCCTTCCCTGTACTGCTGTGTGACGGTGGCACCCACTTCACCTCAGAAGGACGGAGCAGTGATGCCATCAGCTCATCTGTGCAATGAAGGGGACAGTCACAGATGCCATATCTCTTTGCCATTCCAACTTCCACCTTGCTTTCAGGTAGAAACAGGCACGTACAGCATTTGAAACCATAGCAGTCACTTTGCACAGTGACAAGCAGGGGCAGCCTCTGGGGACAGTGCAGCAGGAAAGGAAAGGAGCCAGGTCCCTGATGGCTTCTCTGAGCAACTAAAGAACTCTAGCATGTGACAAGGGACCCAGAAGACCCTCCCACCCTTAACATCAGACTTAGTGACTAAACACTACAATCATACTCTCAGAATCCTGGTGTGTCGCCCCCCCCCCACCGCCATGGCTATCTATCCTCCAGCTGCTCTGGGTCTGCACCCAGCAGCAGCACGTGACTGGGCCACATCTCACAGTGACATGGACTACCCTGATTTCAACTTCGTGTGTGGCTTCCAGGTTTCAAGTGACACCAAACTCAGCCTAGAAATGCTTTCCTTTTTCTGTACCCAAATCACGTCCGTACCCCCCACCTGTTCTCCAGCTTGCAGCAATCTCTCCTCACTTACTGTCATAGTCACTGATCCTCCTCCTCCTCCTAGCCACAGTGCAAGAAGTGTTCTTCCAGCTGTGAAGACCATCCTCCAGTGGTCTTAGCCTCTGCAGCTGGCTCCTCCAGCTGTGAAAACCAGCCTCCTCTGACTAGTTTCTCCCTTCTCAGGGAATCCCAGATCTTTGCATGACTGATTCTGTTTCTCCACTCAGGTCTCATGTATTGCCATTTCCTAAGAAGGATTATTCTGGACCAACAAACCCAAGGAAACCTCCCATTACTTCCCATCCCAGTGATGGCGAGAGACCTGGGCTCAGAGGCAAGGCAAACCCATCTCCCACTGGCAGGGCTTTCTGCTTGACCGTTGCTTGCCTACTTACCTTGAGTGGCAGGTAGGCGGCTGGCATGTGCTTCTTCTTTCAACTTTAAGCACCAGTTAGTTGCGTGTGACAGTCTCTACTTACTTGTTCTGGCACAAAAGTGAGCTGAATAAGTGTGTGCCCTCATTCTTCAGTTCTCAGAAAACAGGACAGACACCTCTGGTAAGCAGTCTTACAGCTTTGTGAACTTGAGGCTGGAGTCTGGCTATGTAAAAGCAGCACAAAGTTGGTGCAGCTGCTGGACCTATGGGGGGTTTCTGCTTGTTGTGCCTTCTCCTCCTCACAGGGAGGCAAGGAGGGACGGCATTGAGAATAGGATGTTAGAATGAAATGCTCATAAAGTAAATTAAATGCTCTAACTAAAACTTTAATGACTTACTAAAAACTTGTGCTGTTTAATAGATACTAGTGTATAGTGAAATGCACATGACTGTCACCTGGCTCTAACAGACACCATGATTCCTGCCACTCGTCACCATCTTCCCTCCATCCCCATCATCTATGGGCAAAGTCCATTCCCTTTCTCTCTCAGCAGACTCTCCCATGGCTCAGTGAGCCTTAAACTCACCATTCAGTAGAGGATGACCTTGAACTTCTGATCCTCCTACATCCATCTCTGAGGGCTGTGATTACAGGCCTGCGTCATCACACCTGGTTTTGTAGTTTCTTTACTCTCTTTTAATGATATATGGTTGATCAGTAAATCCAGCTCCAATCAGCTTGGTCTGCCCTTTATAAAACTACAATGTTCTACAGAGTTGATCTCAGTGGCCACCGATGTTACCTGAATGGCCGATTACAGTAGGGATTGTAGTGATTCTGGAACTCTGCTATTCTTTCGGCTTTTATCAGCAACTCTAAAGAGCTTTTCCTTATGGAGGGAAATGGGGAACAGATAGGATTGTGATTCATTGTGTACATGCATGAAAATCTCAAAAAATAAAGAAAACATATAATAATAATAATAATAATAATAATAATAATAATAATAATAAAGAGCTTTTCCTTAGATATGCTTGGTAAGTACCAAATAGACGTGTAATGGAAAGTAGGCTAAATGCTTAACTCCCTTTTATTTTCCAAATTCCAAGTTAATTTGTTGATGTTTTCATTAGGTATTTTGGAGGATGACTATTAAGAACTCATGTTTGTAAAATATACTTGAAGTGTTTCAGTTGACTTCAGTCCCCTCCCCCACCCTTTTAGCCAGTAAGCTCTCCTTTCAACTTTCCCCCTGAGCAGCACTTTATAATTTATGAGATATTCAACATACAGTATCAGTCATTTGAATCTTACAAATGATCCTGTGAGTCTGATATTATTCCCCATGTTACAGATGAGAAATTTAACTCATGTGGCTCAAACTGGGACTCACTGTCTATTGCTCTTTTCAATATATAAAACCATGGTTTGAGAATGAGTGAAAAGTGACTGAATCATTTTCCTGTTTGTCCCTTCTCCGGCCTCAAGATTTACATGGAAGATGTCTTTTACCAGTGGGAATATGACATTAAGCAATATCCACTTTAGAAGACATTACTCGGGGCAGACACTGTTGAGAACAGTGCTCTGCTGATAATACTGTAACTTGGCAAATAGCTTCTCTCAACTTTGTTTGTGAAGCATTTCAATTTTGATTACTCTGTGTGGGAGCTACCGCTCAGATAGATGCGCGTTGTTTTATGGTCTGCCCATGTCTGGGGAGCTGGCATTACATGCTGCCTAGTGTTTTTAATTCAGAAGTTCTTCCAGAAGCAACCTTAGCCTCTTGTATTCCAGCCCTAGTTTTAATAGCATAAGCTATTTCCTTCTTATATAGCGTTGTGGGCACAGTAATAAAATAAATACCACAAAATCACTGATGAGATGAAAATTGAGCTCCCTGCTTCTGTGCAGCCATGTAGGTAAAACAGTAATTGGCTCTGATAATAAGTTTTGTTCTTACAAACCAAAGTCTAAATGAGAGTCACATTTGATATATCTGCTTGTAATTACTATCAAAAGGAGAAAATGCAAATTTTAGATGGTTTAGTGAGTCAAAATAGATTAAACAAATTGCTGCCTTTTCTTGACCAATTGAAAAATTTCTTAAGTTATTTCTGATATTTCTCTTACTGCTGGTGAAGGATCATCTTCCAGAGAGTGGTTTTCTGCTTAATGGGATGATTAATTTGCTTTTGGTTTTTAATCTATAATTTTTTTTAGAAAACTAATCATGTATTATTGGATCTTATAATATAGTCTAAGCCCATAAGAAGGTTTTTGAACACACCTACTGTAAAACAGTAAGACAGCATTGGATCTACTTAATCATGACTTTCAGTGAAGCTACTTTCAATATTTTATTTATTGTTGGGCATCAAACCCAGAGCCTTTCATATGTCAGGCAAGTATAGACTATTACTGAGCCAAACCCCTAGTCTGATATGTATTTTTACTTAATTTTACATTTTATTTATTTGTGTGTGATGTACCTGTGTTTGTAGTATGTACATGTATATGTGCATGTATGTGTCCTTGTATGTGAATGTATGTGCATGTGTGTGGTACATGCATATATATGTGTATGTGTGTGTGTACCATGGTGCTTGTGAAGAAGTCAGAGGACAACCTGTGTGAGCTGGATCTTTCCTCCAACCTGTGAGACCCGGAGCTGGCACTCCTATCGTAAGGCTTGGCTGAAGTGTGTTTACCCACTGAGCCGTCCCACTGGCAGCGTTTTCTTTTACCTTCCTTTATTATTTTTGAGACAGGTTTTCATGTACCAAGGCTGGCTTTGAATTTCTAATCTTTCTGCCTGTCCCTTGTGAGTGTAGGATCATAAGCATGTGTCACCATGACCAGAATCCAGTATTTTAAAAGGGAAATCAAGTCATGCACGCAACATACTTTCACTTTGATAAGTTCATGCTTTGATACCAACATGGCGAAGATGAAACTATTAATAATTTTAAGAGAATTGTTCAAAGAGCCTACAATAAGAATCTGTATTCCAACCCACAATTTCTGTTTACATGGTGATTTTGTTCCAGAATACCTGTGCCTGGAGATATAAAATAGACAAGGAACACCTAGGTCTTAATGCTGGCACTCCAGCAGCTCTGGTCATCTTTTCCCAATCCAGTCCCGAAGTCACACAAAGTTGATGGAATGTAATAAAACTAAGGCAGGCTCTCTGGTCCCCTGAGCCAGTGATCCAAGAATTAAAAGTTCTAACGAAGCTGAGACCTGATGGATGAAGCCATTACCATCAGTTGTATCCACAATCCACATTCTTAAAGCATCCTAATTACAGAAACCACATCCAGTCAATATAATACATATTAGCAATTTCCTGATCCTTGGTAGGATGGAAATTATCCTGAAAGCTTAATTAAGAAGAAAAAAATTATGTTCAGGTATTAATTTCAATTTAAAAGAGGCATTTGGTTCTCTGCAAAACTGCCAGAGGAGTGCTGTGAGTGTGGGTTACCACACACAGATGGAAACCCATCTGTAACTGGGCTCCACATTGCTTCTGTTACCACATGCACTCAAAGGAGAAAGTCACAAGACATGCCTTGCTAGTGACCTGTGTCTCTACATGGGCAGTTGGGGACAGTTATTTGGAGGTTCAACTATTCTGGAGCCCTTAAAAGCAGAAGGGGCTGTGGATCTTGTGTTAGCTCGTCTCAACAAGAACTGTCTGTCCCTTTGCTACTTTTGTAGCCTGCCTCTTCACTTTGACCTCAGACTGTTGTGAATGCTTAGGTTCAAAGGAATCAGTGGATTATGAACCAGTCTGTTAGGTTCCTGCAACCATTGTAACACTTGTCTCAGATCACACTCTGAACAAAAGTATTTGATTGAACCCAAATCGTAGTTTCTAGTTGTTCCCAGTGCCTCCAAGCTCTTTAAAATTAAAACTCTCAAAGTCCAGGTATTGTGCTCCCATTTGTACAAATGTCCAGAATAGCCTTATGAGTAGAGACATACTGTAGTGTCCTAGTGGCCACTGGGACTGGGGTTAGCAGGACAGGGGAGCAACTGCTAATAGGTGTGAAGCTTCATTTGGGGGAAACAAAAATGTTCTGGAACTAGATAGTAGTGAGCTTGCTTAGGTTAGCAAACAAAATCACAGGTTTGTAAATTATACTGTGGCACAAAAGCTGGAGATATATATATATATATATATATATATATATATATATATATATATATACATACATACATATATGTTTTATAAGTCATATATATACACATACGTACATATGTACATACATACATACAAACATACATATATACCAGTGATTCTTGATGCCATGATCATTAGTGACAACTGTCATTCTAACCTGAAGTCATAGACTGCTGTGGCTCAGAGCAGCACCCCATGAGAGTGTAACACCCAGCTTTTGCCCTTGACAAGCAAATAGGCTGGCTTCCAGAGAGGTGAGTCCTGCCCAGCAATCCAGGCTAGAGCAGTCACCTAGATATTGTGACATCTTTCCAATGCCCTCACCCACTGCCGTTCCGATAGGAATCCTTTACAATGAATAACAAGTCGCTGGAACAAGATGCTTTTAATTTTTCCTAACGAAAGTGCTAATTACAGATGGCTAAACCCCCGCAGAGGTATAGACAAATTTGTTGTCATAGATTTATCAGTCCCAAACCAAGAGCTACCTGTAAGTGTCCCTAGAGGAAAGTGGCCACATTCACAGACCAAGAGAGCCCTCTGCCTGTGTGTCTGGAGTATAGATTTTATTCACTAAGTCCTTGACCTGGAAAGCCAGAAATAAATTGAGATGAGCGAGTCTTGTCCTTTGTCTGTGCTGGTTGACGTGGAACATTATTTTTGAGCAACTGAATGATGTATTAGTACACACACAGAGGAAAATCTTCCTTGTCTGTGAATAAAGGGGATCAATTGGTAGCCTCAGTAAAAGATCCAATTCTTTTTCTGTGAGAATTACATTAAAGTCCTTATTTTCCAAGAATTTTATATTCCTCAGAGGATATACAATGTTAGTTTGTTCATTCTACATAAAAGTTACATTGTTCTTTGTTTCAGCCAAAGATACAGTTGCCTACGAAGATGATGCAGGACCCTGAGAACAAGCAGCACAGGGCTGCTGTAACTGCTAACTATGGGATCAGTTTGCCACATATTACCCAGAGGAAAGCACAGGTAAGTAATGAGCTGCTCTGGCAAACTGTTAATTCTAAAACAGGTCTCAAGTCACTGGTCAGTGGGGTGAGACAGAAGACAGATTTTAAGTAAGACTGATTCTTTTGTCCTTGGGAACTTTTTTTTTTTTTTTTTTTTTTAACAAAATGAAGTGGCTATTTAATTCTGTCAATAATTAATAATAACTAAGAAAAATATGCACATATTTTAAAAGATCTATGTGTAGCTCATTTCAGTGTTTTTGTTGTGATTGATACTCCTTAAATGGTCTAGCAGCAAAATCTAACAGAAAGAAAGTGAGTTGGCAACCACAAGAATGTATAGAGGAGTTTAGGATGTTTTGCACAATAGACTTACCACTAGAAAAAGCCAAGTCAAGCCACATCCCAGCAGCCTTCCTAGTGGTGCCCAGGCATTTGATAGTGCTACAGGCAAGCAAATGTTCCAACCCAAAGCCAGTGGGCGCATCGTGCTAGAGGCAAAGCTAGAGGCACGTGCCACCCGCCCCGCTGGAGCAGCCAACACTGCTGGCTCCTGGCTGAGGTGCCCCAGGGTAAGCGCTGGCCTCTTCCTGTGCAGTGGCTTGCCTGGAACATATAGAAGTGGTGCTTTGTTTTAATTAGAAAACTATTTGAGATCATTTCTAATACTAAAAACAATTTTTAAGGTGAAACCTATGTATTTTAAAAATACATTTATAACCTCTGGCTTCTCTCAGTGAAATATATATATATATATATTTGAAATTAAAAGTAAGAATAAGATTACTTTTAGAATTAAAATTAAAATTTCCAAACCATTTCTAACTTGCTTAATTATCATAGATTAAAATGGTCCCAGTTTTTTTTTTTTTTTTGTAGACTTTTCGGTTGCCTGTGTCACCCATGGCATTTGGACATGCTTGGTCTCTGTGTGCAGTTGCCTGTGTCACCCATGGCATTTGGACATGCTTGGTCTCTGTGCACTTTATATTATTCTTACAGGTTTGGATTAAGAGCATTAGCCTAGAAATATTTTCTAGCCTAAGAAATAACCAGAAAGTTAGATGTTTTTATTCCTGTTGGAACTTTATTTAAAATGTCAGTGTGACTAATGTGAAGAAGTTTTTATCTGCTTCCCAGGAGCCCCAAAGCCCTTGAAGTAAAAATATTATTTCTCCGGCTGCACAGACAGCAGCAGATTTTTCTTGTGTTGTTGTTGGTTTTCCTCCTTGATGTAGAATTAATATTGGCTTAGCTGGTGGAGTGGGGCAGCTTGGCAGCCCCGGGCAACTTCCGCGTGCTACAGAAACTTTGTGATGGGGGCGAAGTTTCTAAAGAGACCTGCTGAGAGACATGGGGATTATGCTTTGCTGTATGACGCCAATATTCAGACTTAAATAAGGAATTCAAAGCAGCTAACTTTAAGATGGAGTCTTAACTGTTTGTTATACTTTAAATAATTTACAAGAAAGATGAGCAGCATGGGTGTTATTTCCGTGTCCTTGACAACAAGGGGGTGAGAGAGGTCACTGTTCAGTGTGATAAGTTAATATCATGTGCTTACTTATTATATGAAAGATCCTCTTCATGAAAAAATGACCTCACAGAAATTGACAGCAGGCCACATTAAAAGAAACATATACATTGTGTCAAATCTGATCAAACTATTGGCCTTCTCACCCAAATCATTGGGCCTATCATTTATGTTGGTCTAGATATCAGATGCCACTGGGGAGATAGGTGGCTTTTGTTTTTGTTTTTTTGTTTTGTTTTGTTTTGTTTTGATTTATGAAACAGAGGCATTGTTCAGAAAGATCTCCGATGGAAAGTACTTAGGTATCTGGCTTTTAAAAACCTTTTAGCACATCTGGGGACAAAAAGCAGCTGAAATTCACCTCTTTTTTATTTTAAAAAAATGTTTTTAAAAGCACCTACCCAAAGTGTGGCCACATGTGTGTCGCAGTGACTCACAGTTAACTAAAGAAGCAGTGGCAGGGCCAATGTTTCTGAGTGACTCTTCACACTCAGGGAAGAGGCTTCTGGGCTTCCACGTTAGTGAAAACCAAACAGCTTGTCATCAGCCTGCAAATAGTCCAGGAGATTCTGACAAGCAAATCTGAGTCCATAGTCAGTTTGCATTCTTAGTTCTGGAAGCTGGTGGGGTTTTTCATCTGATGAAGAGGTGTCTCATTCTTCACCATAGCAGGTAACAGAAGATCTCGGTGCATTAAGCACACACACATACATACACACACACACACACACACACACACACACACACACACACCACTATCACATTATAGTCCTTGCTTTTAGAACATTGTTTTTTGTGACCCCCCCCCTTTTTTTAAACACAAAATCAATTTCTAAATAAATAAATAAATAAATAAATTTAAAAAGCGCTAATTGCAAACTCCCTGATGATTTTAGGATCTTAAAGGCACCAACTAAAGGCTGACTAATGCAGTTCCATGTGCACGTTGGGTTCTCCCTGGGCCCGGGAGGCAGGAGGCAAGCGCGGGTGCTCTTCCTGTCAGCTCGCAGCATCCCCTTCCACACAGACCTTACAGTGCAGTGCACTGAAGAGCTGCAGAAAATTTGACTTTGATTTATTTTTTTCAAATAAAAAGGGTTTCTTAAAAGGCTTGAAACATGTAACTGTTAACATGAATTTTAAAAGAACGATTATGAATGCATAACAAAATAGCCAAACAAAACATCGCTGTGAACTACTGCACAAATAACTCTGGTTACAACTGTTATGACCTAGAAAAGAAACATAAAAGCATTTTTCTTTTTGGCAAGCTATGAGTTGCTGGAGAATTATACCAGTTCTTTGGTCCCACTTTCCAAATAAATAAATATATAATGCTATGTAAACTTAGGACCTTTTATTTATTCATGAGGTTGGATTTAATGCTATGATGACTTCTCGGCTTTATGAGTCGTACGTTATACAGTGCTTCCCACTAACTTGGTTGGGTAGCAAGCGCACCTCACAAATCAAAGCTTCATTCTTTACTGTTTCACTTGGGGTGTGCAGAGCAATTGCTCCCACTGAAAGCACGATCATTTCTGAGATGATAAAGTAATGCAGAGTGATGCAATTGTGTTAATGTCAAATGATTAGAAGAAGTACCAGGAGCGGGGGGTGGGGCGATTTCAAAACATGATTGTGTTTTAAGCCCATGCATATGGCCACAATTACAGTCACAACATAATTTGGCAACGGTAGCAGAATTAGATTTAAACAAATTGATGTTACACTGCAGTAATTCAGAACGAGCTTGTTGCATTTATAAACCATAACAAGAAGCAGAGTGAATTAATAAACCCGTCTTGTCACTAAAAATAAAAAAGGGAATAATTGCTGAGACGGAGCTAACTTAACAGATGACTACCGTCAGCATCCTTCCAGCCTAGATGTGGCAAAGTGAAGGTCACCCCCATTTCAGATGACAAAGAGGGAACATTTTGTTGGTAAACAAATTAATCTTTGGAAAGGTCACCATTTGTTTGAAGTTTGTATCCAGTTCTTGTCATCTGGAATCAGAGATTGACTGTCAGTGCAGCAGGCAGGGGTGCAGGGGAAGCCGACAGAGCTACTTCTGTCCGTATCAGCATTCCTTGACAAAACTCCGCGCCTGATTGTGATGCCATGGACTGCTGGTTTACAGCTGTCTCCGGACAGGAACGGAGGCCCGCCCCTGAATTCCAATAAGATGGGCCTGCATATTTTGCCTGCTGTACGCTGGCCCTCTGCCCACAAGTAAAATGTATGGTAGTTCAAGCCAGCAATTATCTCTCTTACTTCCTTCTGTGCTGCTTCTGGTCCCCTTTTGCAAAAACAGATGTGGGTATTTATTCAAGTTCGGCGTCTATTCTTCCCCACACCTGCCAGGGCAGGATTTTGACAGAGGTAGAGTTTTTGGGAACCAGCAGACAACAATCAGGTGTAATTTTTCTGAGAGTAGAGATTTTTTTAAAAAGGAAATGGTGATTCCTTCCCCCCCCCCCGCCACCCCCCCAGGAAATGTGGAGTCAGCATCTTGATCCCCATCCCTTCCCCCAGGAGCATTTGGTAAATTAAATTAGTTGAACAAAAGGAAATAGCTTTAAAGACATTCTGAAATGCCACATCCTATTTATGACACACAGTTATTACCCAAGGACTGCGATAGCATGCATGGTGTCTCCATCTCTAGCAGTTGCAGACAGCCTTCTCTTGAGGCTGTACAGAGTGTTTTGTTTGTTTGTTTGTTTGTTTTTTTGGAAGTGTGCCTCCTGATTCACAAGCTGTAAAGTGTATCCCACCAATACAACTGCACTGGCAGTGGCGACGGTGGTGTGCTGTCTGTATATGCTATGGTTGTTCTTGAAACAATGGAAGATCTCAGGAGCATCATGTGGCACTGGCTGGCATTCAGATCCTTCCTAAAAGTCCACTGTTGAGGGAGCATGGAGAAGCCATTAGAAGCTGTGCCCTCCTCAACAGTATTTATAAAACACCAAGCTATATAAGCTCTCTGATTTCGTTCAAATCTTATACTTTGGCGTTCTGGGGGGGAGCAGCGGGGGAGATCCTGCATTCATTCCCCCAGACATCCCTATGTTGGACTCACAGCCCTTCTTAGCACATAGTGTGGTGATTCTGGGCCAGACTGCCTGCTTCCTCATATGTCAGGTGCACTATATTGAGTGTGTCTATCCTGCAGGGTGGCATTGAGACAAATAAATTAGCGATCTTGCTGCAAAGAGGTGCTCTGCAAGCATCAGTCCTCACATACTGTACTGTAGCATCGTTTCACACTGCCATTTACAATTGACATGTGATTTGGACCAGGGGAGGGTAACAGACCATTGTGGAGGGCCATTCCAGCCATACCATTTAATATTTCATCCAATCCTTTTGTCTTTCTTATACAAATATGAGATCCCCATCTCATATTTGTATGTTTTTCAAATCCTCCACGGCACCCACGGAGGCTTTATACACAAGAGGTGCTGAGGCGAGGACTGGCTCACTCTCTTGTCCATCTAGTCTCTGCTCTGCAGCTGCGTAGCCTGGTGTTGAATGCCAAAGTGAGTCCTGGGAGCCTGATAGCCCCAAGTCTCCTCCTAAGGGGCCACCTGATAGTTTTTCCTAGTGAAATGCCCTTGCTCCTAGGTTCACAATACAGCCTTGCAACTGCCTAGCTGTTCCAAAGCCCTACCATTCTCATGTCTCTGTTTTATGGGAAGGCGAGCTAGATAGGGTGGCAGGTGGTGGGGTGGAAAGGGCTTGGGGTCAAGTGGGACAGGGCTGGGGTCTATTCTTGAACTCTAAGTAAGCAGATTAACCTCTTTAGCTTCTTCTGCAAAGCCAGGACAATGATGCCTGCTAGGTACAGCTGTTATGGGGACCGCAGAAAATATCTGCACAGTACTGGCATGTAATAAATGCCCAATAAGACTCCTGCCTTTCTGAGAAAACGAATTAGCATTAACAATCTATTTCCTTCTCCCTTCTTCACACCTGTGCTTTCAGAAAAGACCCAGATTCAACTCCCTTCCCCTCCAGCATAATGAGGGCACAGGGCTTGCTGTTCTGGTTTCCAAATTGTAGCAGAAAACTACAGTGATTTTCAGGGAGGTTGTGAATATTCAAGTCACAATGCGCTTTATGACAAATACTTTAAAGTACAGCAAAGAAGAATGTGTTTATTCAGTTAGATACCAAATGACAAAGCATTGGCGCACCAGGAGAGTAATGTGTGCACATGTGTGTGCACGCTGAGCACATGGGAGTGTACAGTTGAGTTTCTTACAAGTTAGATTTTTTTAAAAATAAAATAGATTGTAGCTTTGTACTGGTCTGAACTTATATGATAGTCATATGTACGAATAAACACAAAGGTTAAAGGAACTAACTCTGTGTGCTGGAGAGTTGGCTTGGCAGTTAAGCTCACTTGTTCTTGGAGAGGACCCAGGTTCAGTTCCCAGCACCCATATCAAGGCTCAGAACCGAGCATCAGTTCAGTTCCAGTGAATCTGAAGCCCTCTTCTGACCTCTGTAGGCAACAGGCACACATGAGGTGTACGTACATGTAAACAAGACATGCATATGCATGGAATAAGTAAATCTTTTCCCTTTTAGTTTAAAAGATTAATTTTCATGTCAAGTCTTGACTGCTAGGTTACAAACAAACTGATGGATAGGACCAGTAGAACCGGAGACCTTCAACAGTTCGAACCGGGGAGTCCTCTGAAGAACAAGAGACATCGAGTGTCTCTTCCCAATGGCCCCTCTTCCTTTTCAAGTACCTTAGTACCTTCTCGGTCACATATTCACCCCATTTTCAAGAAAAATCTAATTTTTGGATATTATATATCCATTTTGAAATGGTATTTTATTGTTGGCAAGAAGTTGGCAGCTTGACAGTTGGAGCCATCCACTTAGAGCATGCTGGTAGCCACGCCTCGCTGCTCAGGCTGGGCTGCTTCTGTGCTCTGAGATGAGGCACGGCTTTATTTTCTGGTCTAGGGTAGAAATGTTACTTTGTTGATTATGGTAGATATCTGCCAACAATAAAGCACCATTTCAAAATGGATATGTAATATCCAAAACAAAATAAGATTGCTCTTGAAAATTGGGTGAATATGTGACAGAGAAGGTTCTAAGGTAATTGAAAAGGGAGAGGGGCCATTGGGAAATGACACTTGATGCAAGTGCTCTGGGCCCTTCAGTCTTTTGCGTATATAGATTGTCCAGTGTATAAGATGCGGTACTAAGTGCCTTACACATACTTGATCTATCTGACCTTTGTACCCATACCATTTATATAACCATTTTGCAGATGAGGAAACTGAGGAAGGACACACCTTGTCTAAGGTTGTGCAGTATGGAAGGATGATCAGGACCAAATTTATCAAGAAATCCACTCTTCAGGGCTCCGTAACAGAGTCACTCCCAACCAGCGTAGTTATTAAGGAACAGGAGCAGTTACTAAATGTTAGGGATTCTAGCTTAAAAAAAAAAAAAATTCCCTACTGTTCTCCAGGGTGTCTGGATCATTTCAGCTAATGGGACTCCTGAAACTATAGAGCCTTAGCAAATTACTGGGTATTTAAAGTGATTTGTCTTTTCACTTTGGGATTTTTAAAAATCTCGTGTAAGCAAAATAAAAAATATAAATAAACTATAGGCAGGAATGGCCATCAGACTACAGTTATTATAATTCTTGGATTTATAATCTGCCTTCATACTCATGTATATATATATATAATATAACATCTGAGTGAGATATAAGTATTTATATACTAAACATATATATACACAACATTTTCTATACTTCTTTTTTAAAACAAACGTGTGGAATTGAGCTGACAATTATGTTAAATTCTGATGAGATTCACATTTATGTGTATACCGGCCTTCTGCTTGGCTGCAGTAGAAAGCAGGATCTACTGCTGGAAATAAGTGTGAGAACCTTTGGTGTGGAGTTTTACCTCTCCCTGGGGATTCTCCTTTTCACAAGAGTAAATCTGCTATTTAATTAAAAAGAAGGACTGAAATCTACTGAGGGATTTCAAGCTCGAGTGGACAGAGAGAAGGAAGTCTGGGCTGGCGGTCCACAAGGAAACTTTGCACTGCTCTGAATTCAGCCCGCACTGGCAGCTACCTGCTCTCAGGCCTAGACCACTCCTTAAAGTGGCTCGCTTTCACTCCAAGCATTTGAGTCTATGCTAAGAGATAGTGTTTCTCATCTCATACCACCACTTTGGAGAACCAACAACTAGGTATATATAGAGGCCGAAGTCTGTCTGTCTGTCTGTCTGTCTGTCTGTCTGTCTCTCTCTCTCTCTCTTGCTCTCGCTCTCTCACATGCGCGCGCGCGCGTGTGTGTGTGTGTGTGTGTGTGTGTGTGTGTGTGTACACATGGGGCAGACATAGATAAGTTTAATGCACAAAGGGATGACAGAATTATATTTTAGTATAATCAGCTTCTGTTTATTTATTTATTTATTTATTTAGGTGTTCTTTTCAAGACAGGGTTTCTCTGTGTAGCCCTGGAGCTTTGGCCTCGAACTCAGAAATCTGCCTGCCTCTGCCTCCCAAGTGCTGAGATTAAAGGCGTGTGCCACCACTGCCTGGCAGCTTCTGCTTATTTTATGTTAAATAATTCATTTGTTTTAAAGGCAGGGTCTGGAGTAGCCCAGGCTGGCCTTGAACTCTTAATCCTCCTATCTCCCAAGTGCTAGGGTTACAGATGTGCACCACCCAACCTGGCTTGCCTTTCCTTGCATTTTACTTCATACATCTATAAAAGAATTACTCTGAGAAGGGGGGTCATAGGATTCACCAGACTGCTGAAGAGGTGACTCCCCTAAGTTAGAACTTTCTTGATCAATCTTTTCTTTCACAAAAATATCTACCATGAGACAAGGAATGCATCAAAACAAAAGTCTGCCAAAGTTGCCACATTGTGCGATTGTTTTGGTTCCTAGGATGAAGCTGTGTTCTTTATGTATGCTCTTAGTTGATGATAAGACCTTGCACGCACGGGGTGTGTGTGTGTGTGTACTGCAAACTCAAGCTTTTAATAAGAACTATACTTTCATGAGAAAGAATAGAAAACTTCAGGCTCTGAGCCAGGCACTTGGGAAGCTGAGGCAGGAGCATCACTCAAATTTGAGGCCATCCTGGGCTACAATGTGAGACCCTACCTCAAACAAATTCACAAAACAGAACAAAAACTTTTCATTCCTTGACCTTGTTATTGTTGCTTTTGTGTTACAAGGATGAGAATGGAGCGATACAAACATGTTGCCGTGAGTTCTATTTAAAATGAGGGGCTAGAGAGATGGCTCAGTGGTTAAGAGCACTGGGTACCTCTGCTCTTCTAGAGGTTCTGAGTTCAATTCCCAGCAACCATGTGGTGGCTCACAACCATCTGTAACGGGATCTGATGCGCTCTTCTGGCATGCAGACAGACATGCAGACAAAGCACTCATACAAAAAAAAAACAAACAAGCAAGCAAGCAAGCAAACAAACAAAGAACTGAAGCCAAAACCAGTTAACAGAGCAAGCAGAGAAACTGGCCTGGTAGTAGAACGGCTTTCATCTTGGCCCAGGGTCATTTTCTCCTAAGAGACACTTGAGATGGATAAATACTATTGCTGTGCTCTCCTGTCTTCTAGCCCATTGCTGCTTAAACTGTACTTGAGTTCAAGTATGCATTCTTAGCCTCTACGAACCTCTCTGGCAGAAGAAAAATAACGATAATGTGGAGCATGTTCACTGTACTTTAAAGCATGCTTCAGAGTCACACGTGTAATGTAAATCCAGGACATATTTATTTGACGGTTAAGGCTAAGGGGGTCAGGGTAGAGAATGTGGATTCACATCATCTTTTGATAATCAAATAATGCTACAGTGGAAATGTTTAGAGCAAATGCTAGATGAAAAGCCTAAAAGCGGTCATATACACGATAGAAGGAAGGGCCATAGACCCAAGTCCAAGGACTTAGATTTCAGCCCTACTCTGAATCATGGCTACAAGCCAAAATCCGAATCTATCATTTAGTTTTGAAAGATGAAATCTTCCTGCATGTGTTTGCCAGTGTTCTGTGTGATGTCTGCATGCATATGCCTCTGTGCATGAGAGCCTCTGCATGCAGCGGCTCCAGGAAAGGCTGAGTGTCTTTCTCTGTCGCCATCTATCATGAAACAGGGGGTTTTGTTACACCAAAGCTCAGTGTTTGGGTGAGGCCGGAGGACCAGTGGGCCAGTGGGTCAGTGGGCCAGTGGGCCAGTGGGCTCCTGGGATCTGCCTGTTTGTGCCCCCAACCCCGTGTGTTAGAGGCATTCATAGCCATGTCTAGGTTTTTATGGGGGTGCTGGGGATTCAAATTCAGATCTTTATGCTTCCGTGGAAAGAGCTCTTGTCCTCAGAGCCTTTCTTCAGCTCATGATGTCTTGTTTTTATACTGAGAAGACAAAATGGCTTGCCCAGAATCAGCACCGTAGGGGCCACGGCCCTGTCTGTATAATTCTCAGGCCAGTGCTCTTTTGATGCCTTCTGCAATGGCCAGTCCCTCCCAGGAAAGCAAGTAGTGACCGGGTAAGCAGCTGGATGGAGGCTGCCCAAGCAGCCTCACGACAAGTGTAAGGAGCGGGAGAGCTGCTGTGTGCTCTAGGAGCAGGCGTGGTGCTGCCCCTGAGGCCAGGGTGGACACTCAGAGCTGTCTCAGATTTTCCCAAAAGATGCACTTGGAGCTGATGGACAGCCTTGGATGAGCCTCTGAAATCTAATTGTGTGGTTGCAGGCTGGAGCATAAAAGGAAGGGCTTTAGGCACAGGGCTGAAATGAGATCGCTTTGGCTGCTCTAACTGAAGGGCATCTTTAGAATTCTTCGGAACAATCTCTGCCCCTTGATGTCCTCATTGATTATTACACTTTATTTCCTCTCCCTTTGGCTATAAAGCAATAGTACTTTCTGGAATCACATTATCTCCTGGACTTGTTAGATGTTCATGAAGCGGCCTAATTAGAGTTCTGCAGGCACCCCTCTCCCTGATAATTTGCACAAGGCCTTGTCCTCTTTTATGAATATACCGCTCTAGCAGGATGCCTTAGATTTCCTCTCAAACCTACCCTTCTTTCTATCTTAATGCTGCATGCCCCATTGCTGCCAAGGACTCTACCTGTGACCCCATCTGTCATTTCCACATGCCATCCCCTCCTCCAGTATCAGCCAGTTGAGGCTGGCGTAATGTAGCAAGAAGGGCGGACACTGAGGATGGTGAGCTTCTCCTTGCTAACACTCTCGGTCCTCCCTCCCACTATTCACGTCCACAGTACCGGGTCCCACTCAGTTCTGCAGTGTGGGAGGTCCTTTCTGTCCTGACCTCACACCAGCTTCCTGGGTCCAATTTGCTTAGGCACAGTTGTGCCCAAGAGACTCCATTCTGGTGTTCTCTACAATATGCTATGTTTTCAAACTTATTGTCTGCCTGTGCTAAATTGGAAAAGTGGGGGGTGTTCATAGACTTTTTACTTACCAGCTTTATTCCACTGGAAAAAATTTAAATCTTTAGAAAATTATATTTAAAATTATAGTCTAGGGTCCTGGCCAGGCAGATAATAAATGCCAGGCTAGGCCTGCAGTACTGGGGCATCGGAGCCAGGCTTCCTACAGATCACAGCCCCTTTAGTTCCACCCCTTTGCAGCTGAACTATCAAAAGAAGCTTTCAAGTTCATGTTTTGTTTTGTTGTCCCTGAAATTTCCAAGTTTTTAAAAATATTTACTTAGATGACTACACAGAGCTAGGAAGGGAACTCAGCTGGGAAAGTACCTTTCTCACCAGCATGAGTTCAGTCTCCAACAACCATGTAAAAATGCTGAGTGCAGCAGGCACATACTTGTCACCCTGGATCTGGGGAAGTAGAGACAGGAGGGTCCCTGAGGCTTGCTGGCCAGTCATTCTAGCCTGATGATCTGCAGGCCAATGAGAAACCCTGTCTCAAAGGAAGGTAATCATACTAATGGTTTTCCTCTGGCCTCTCTACATATACACACATGTACATCTAAATAAACATGAACAACATGCACAGCCACACACACATTAAAAGTAACCCTGTATAGTTCAAAGAAGGCAGTCTCTAGGCCCAACATGTAGATCTGTCCTCAAGATGTTATAGACGTGGGGTACAAATAATATTGGTATCATCTGGGGAATTGGCTGGCAGCTAGGACCCCTGCAAAGTGTGTGTGTGTGTGTGTGTGTGTGTGTGTGTGTGTGTGTGTGTAAAACCCTTAATTTACAAGATTAGAATTTTATTTTGCCTAAATTAACCATCTCATTGCTACCACAAAGCCACATTGAACTACAGTAGTCAAGCAGACTAAACGTTCAGTCTGATCTGATGAGCGTAGAATATCCTTATTAGAGAGCCCCTCAGAAAGCCCAGTCAGAAGGCTGCCCAGTGAGCCAAGAAACTGACAAATGGCCGTGAATTAGATAATCTTCACGGTGAGCAGCATCACATGTATATACTTGGGAGTGCACATCTGTGAAGCCTCAGCTGCCAGAGGGATGTGAATCCACCCCTGGAAAGCACGTGCCGTGTGGACACAGAAATCCACACTGACTTGGCTTTTTATAGTAAGTATCTACAATCTGCTTGAATTGGCTGTGTGACTTATGTTGTGCCAGCTCCTGATATTACAATAGGCCTTATTGCAATGGCGATGGTGTCACATTTGGACTGGTTAAGAATCTTCAGCTTAGGGCTGAAGAGATGGCACAGCCAGTTAAGAGCACTGGCTGATCTTCCAGAGAGCTAACCTTCAACTCCCAGCACCCACGTGGTTGCTTACAACTGTTTGTAACTCTAGTTCCAGGGGATCTGATGCTATCTTCTGGTTTCTGTGGCAACCAGACATGCATATGCTGCATAGACCAAATGCAGGCAAAATACCCATGCTTGGAAACTAAAACTAAATTAAAAGATGCCAAAGAAGAATCTTCAGCTTCAGCAAGCTAAGTCACCTGATCCAGTAATATCATTAATAAGCGGGAGAAAGGCAGATCAGAATGCTGGCTAACACCAGAGCTGTGCTCCTGCCCATTGCTTCCCATTGGCTTCCATTGGCTTACTTTCCTGTCGCTGTGATAAAATGCCATTCCCAAGGAGAGACCAAGAGTTGGCTGTGGCTTCCAGCTCCCTCCTGTCTGGTGGCAGGAGAAAGACACCCTGAGAGATCCCATCTCACCCTCTCTACCACGCACAGGGAGTGGGAGAGCTAACTGGAAGAGGAGAGCTATACTCCCAAGCCCTCCAGAGTTATGCTTCCTCCAGCTAGGACGCACCTCCTAAAAGTTCCACACATAGCGCCACCAACAGGGACCACGTGTGAATAATGAGCCAATGAGAACGTTTCTCATTCAAACCGCTGCGTATGCTCTCCCTTTTATAAAACCACTGCTCTGAGTTGGAGGCCAGCCTGGTTTATAAAGTGAGTTCCAGGACAGCCAGGGCTATACAGAGAAACCCTATCTCGAGAAAACAAAAAACAAACAAACAAACCACTGTGCATGTTCTCCCTTTTATAAAAGACCACCGGCCTTCTGCTGGCCTTCTGTGACTTCAGTAACACTGATCAGAGCACATTCCTCTTGGGCAGCTGGTATTTAAAATGACTTCAACACAGAGCTGGACATATTGACCGTCCACTTTAATTTTCTATTTAACACTTCAGTTGGGGCAGGGCAGACACCTTACTGGTCACTAGTCTACTTCCTCCCTCGGTGCTACACTGTCTGGAGAATGGGAAGAGCCTTTAGAATCAAGAGGATAATGAGAACAATAAAATTTCAGAGGGGATATTCCGTATGAATATTCTTGAGAGAGATCTTTCGGTAATCAATGCTATCTCTCTCCCCATTTTCCCCTAGACCCAGACTACAGCTTCTCATCCATATGCATTGCTGAAGCGCCTAGACATGTACAGTGGCCACATTTAGATGTCCCCAGACCCTACAGGAACTTAAGAATTTGATGGGAAAAAAAAGTCTCTTTGTCAGGAACAGCAGTGAAAGAATTAACTCAAGACATGAGATAAGACTGTCTATACTGTAAACCTCCTCAGGGCAGGAATATGCCCAGAATGGTCAGACCCAAACATACTGATAATTTATGTGGACTTGGCTGATGACAGTTGGTTTGAGACCTGTGTGATTGAGATAGGCCATGCTAGTTTAGTTTAAGTCCTGGAATGCAACATACTTCTTTTGACTACTTTTATAGAATGTTCTTCTTTTGGACCATAAAACTATCTTCCAGGGCCTGCTAGGGCCTGCCAGGTAGCTCAGCAGGAAGTAGTATAGGTGTGTTACCCCGTTCATGGATCATACATGGTGGCCAGAGGGAACTGACTCCCAAGAGTTGCCCTCTGACCTTTCCATGTACACACACACACACACACACACACCACACACACACACACACACAAGTGTACATATGCATGAAAGATTTTTTTAAAAATCTACCCAGGTAGAGTTACTTTGTTAATTTCCCCTTGCCTAGATCATCACAGCTTGCTTTAATGAATTAGGGAGCCGACTTCTTTTCCTCTTTCTAGCCCTCCTGACAGGCATGAGCCATCTTTTTCCACTTTCATATCCTCTCTAGTCTTCACAGAGCACTTATGCATGGACAGTACTTACTGAATGATTTATTTAACGTAATATAATCAAATTGAACATTTGACTAGGACCACTTCCGCAGAGAAGTGGGGATATGGGGAGGGTCTAGTTCCATAGGCAGATTTTACATGGTATTTCTCATCTCCTGGCTTCCAGCCCTGCACCCCGCTTTCCTCTGGTGGCTGTAGCATAATCCTAGGATTCGCTTTTGGGGAGTGAGTCCAGAGCCCAGATGCTCACATAGCAGTTGGCATTAAGAAGTAAATGCAAGGCTTTGGTCATTCTAATACATGATTTTACTTTTCTTTTAATTGTGTGTGTATGAGAGAATGTGTGTGTGAGTGAGTGAGTGTGTGTGTGTGTGTGTGTGTGTGTGTGTGTGTGTGTGTGTGTGTGTGAGTGCAGGTGACTCTGGAGGACAGAAGCATGGGATCCTCTGTAGCTAGAGTTATAGGTATTTGTGAACCTGCTGACATGGGTGCTAAGACCTGATTGGATGTTCTGGAAGAGCAATGTGTGCTGTTAGTCACTGAGTCATCCCTCCAGGCCCTGATGCATGATCTTCTGATTAGGACACTCTTTCACTTTGTCATTGGGGAAAATGTGTCAGAAAATGGAAAAAGGCAAAAAGCCATATGACCTCAGCCCTACTCAGAGACAGACATTGGGAATGTTGTAGTAGATTTATTTTCCTTACTTCCTCCTCCTCCCCTCCCTCCCCTTCTCCCTCTTCTTATTCCCTCTCATATCAAGTGCAACTGTACCTAGAAAAGATACTAAGACAGAAAGGACAGGACCTTTGTGAACAAAGCTTCAAACCTCTAAGGAACGACATCTCAGAAGACTTGAATAAATGGACTGTGGCATAGTATTCCTGAACAGGAGGAATGCCTGCAGTCCACATGGGGTTCTTTCAACATTAATCTTCATATCTAATGTAATTCCAGTAAAAAGTCATAGGAGTTTTATTTTGTTTGAGTGAAATATTAATTCTTTTCAACTTGCCAGTGTTTGTTTTTGTGAGGAGTAAGTGGCCAAAAGACCTCTTTTCTCCCTAAGGAAGATTAATGAAGGTGAACTTTCCATCCCACTTCCTAAGACATGATCGGATTACAGTAATTATGATGACACTCTCTGGATAGAAAATTATCAGATCAATGGGACAGAAAAGTGAGCACAGATATTACCCTCTGTGTGGGAGAGGCACACTGGAACCCAGCAGGGAGAGGAGGGCTTGCCAGCCCGCAGCTACCAGGGGCTTGGAGAACAGTTTGGAAAACTAGCATTGAGTCTGATCCTAGCCAAGTGGAGGTAATTAAGATTTTTTTAAGGAAAGAAAAATATATATAACTCTTAAAAATTAAAACTGCTTTCAACTTAGACAAAGAAAGCTTCTTCTTTTTTTTTTAAGTACTCTAACTCCGTCTGATATTGACAGTCATCATGTGTGTATGTGGGTAAGAGAAGCCCGTGTTCATACAGGCTCTGGCACTGGGTCTGTTCTGAGTTTCTATGTGATTTCTGAACAGATTATTTCTATTCCTTTCTACTCTTTTATTCTTTCTACTCTTTTGTGACTGGGGGCTGGACCCAGGCCACGGTTCTGCCTTCTGGCCCTGACCTCTAGTTCTGACACTGAACCGCCCACTTCCTCCTGTTCTTCCCTCCTCGTTTGGGAACATCAGCCCCTGACATGGAAATCAGAAAAGCAGGCACAGGGGCACTGGTTTCCGTTCTGATTGCAGAACGCATTTGTATATGTGTTCCTGTGTATACATAAGTGTAGGCATATTTCGGGTGTACATGTATGTGGGTTCACATGTGTGATGACCAAAGGGTGCATGTGGAAGAGGTGCTCCTCTGAGGTGTAAGCACACACAGAGAAAGTACTGGATTTAACTGTAATGGGAAAAGAGTTGTAGTTATTACATATTTTTCCTCTTTAGTAGGGCTGAATTTTATATGAAGTTGAATTAGATAAATTCAGAATATCATGATGTCAAATACTAATTAATAGAAGTTCTTGGTTTATACACAAAGTTTGAAATAATTTAGACCACTCAAATTTTAAAAGTGAAACAAAACCTCACTTCCCCCTCCTGACGCTGGTGCAACCTGAGCAAATTTTCAATGGGTTTTACACAGGTCTCCACTCAGCAGCCCCAGGGAGTAAATGGAACACATGCTGGGGCAGGACAGGGTCATCTCAGGTCTCACATGCCAGGAGGCAGGACAGGGTCATCTCAGGTCACACATGCCAGTGGTCAAGACAGGGGTCATCTCAGATCATACATGCCTGGGTGCAGGACAGGGTCATCTCAGGTCACACATGCCAGGGGGCAGGACAGGGTCATCTCAGATCTCACATGCCAGTGGGCAGGACAGGGTCATCTCAGGTCACACATGCCAGGGAGCAGGACAGGGTCTTCACAGGTCTCACATGCCAGTGGGCAGGACAGGGTCATCTCAAGTCACACATGCCAGTGGGCAGGACAGGGTCATCTCAAGTCACACATGCCAAGGGGCAGGACAGGGTCATCTCAGGTCACACATATGTGATCAAGACAGGGGTCATCTCAGGTCACACATGCCAGTGGGCAGGTCAGAGTCATCTCAGATCATACATGCCAGGGTTATCTCAGGTCACACATGCCAGGAGGCAGGATAGGGGTCATCACAGGTCACACATGCCAGGGAGCAAGACAGGAGTCATCACAGGTCATATTTGGGTACAGGAAAGGGGAAGAAGGCAGCTCACTGCAGCAATCAGGGAACCTGGGCAAGCGGCCCAGCTGTGCACAGGGGAGGGAGGGTGCATTTCCTATGTGGGTTATGACTGGTGCGTTTTCTCTGTGTTTGTATCTTATTCATAGCTAACAAGAAAAAAGGAAAGGAAGAAGGAGGGAGAACTTCAGGCCACAAAAGACAGTCTAAAAATTCATAACTCAAAAACATAAAGATTTTTTCATAATTTCTTCATGTAATAAATAGCACAGCTTGATAACATAAATTAGGTAAAACGGGAGCTCAAACAGAAGATGATAAAATGGAGGAATAAAACAAAGAGAGACTGCAGACACATAGAAACAAATTGAATACCAAAGTATTTTATGGAACTAATAAATAAACTATAAATAGAAGGAGGACAGACACGACTGCACACTGAAATACTGACATGGAAGAAAGCCTGTAAGCACAGCATAAGCACAGGAAAGAGACAAAGAGATCAATCAGGTGCTAACTGAGAAGCACATTGCTCTGGTGAGAACTGCACTGCTGCAATATTGAAAAAAGGGACAATACCTTTAAAGATTTATTTCTCAGTCACAAAACAGTTCATCATGGAGAAGCCAAGTCTGCCTCTACTGCATGTGGCCACCATGATGCCACTCCTCCTGTCCCCTCTTCTGTCTCCCCCTACCCCGTTTCACTCTGTACAGGAGTCTGTTGAATGGTGGAAACTGATACCTCCCCACATGTCAGCTCATGTGAAGTGTGAAGAGACCCAAGGGAAAGCCTTCTGAGGAGGTGACCTATGAGGAGGTGACCTATGAGGAGGTGACCTATGAGGAGGGGACCTATGAGGAGGGGACCTATGAGGAGGGGACCTATGAGGAGGGGACCTATGAGGAGGGGACCTATGAGGAGGTGACCTAGAGGGACTCTTCCCATCTGATCCACATAAATGTGGTCACATGTCCCACTTAGTCTCAGGGAATACTAAAAGTTGTGATCTGAGATTGGATAGCCATGCACTCAGGCAAATTGAAATGTTGTGTTTGAAAAGAAAGTAGCCCCTGGAGGACAAATAAGAACCATAACATGAAAGGCAAAGACGGGGAGTCTGGAAGGACATTTGGTATCCCCCAGATGGAGCATCCAGCAAATGGAAGAGAAG
The DNA here is from genome assembly GCA_902729485.2 of Mus minutoides. Taxonomy (NCBI): domain Eukaryota; kingdom Metazoa; phylum Chordata; class Mammalia; order Rodentia; family Muridae; genus Mus; species Mus minutoides. Next base: position 269,287 of record LR753378.1, read on the forward strand.
ATATTCACTGATGTAAGAAAAAGCTCTCAAAGTCAAGAGGGAGCAGCATGCTGCTGAGAAGAAGGCAGAACCCCAGGAAAGGCTGGACTTAGAATATTTAACATAAAGTATTTTAAATGCCTCCACTTTAAAGATGAAGAATGTTTCAATATGTAGGAAGTAAGAAATCACCTATGAAGAGTAAAAATTCATGTTGGCATTAGAGTTCACAATATTTACCATCAAGAAGAATGCTGTGGTGTCCACATAGTTTTGAAATCAGAAATAATAAACCTAGATGTAATTCAGGTGTAAAGGCAGATAAGATACCCAGGAACCTTGCAGAACAGAAGCATTGATAGCTCAAGATAGCCTACCAACCAAAACAAGAAGCTGTAGTATAAATATAAAGGGCCTTGAGAGTGACTGTTGGTGATCATCTGATCCATTTGCGTGGATATCAAACACTGGGGTCTATAGAGTCAAAATAGAGTGTGAACATTTTAAGTGCCAACAGTGCCAGTCTCTGAAATTGAGAGAGGAGAGAAAGCAGCTGGGTACAGCACGACTTGGGGTGTCCCATCTTCTGAAGCTAGGCTGTTCTAACCCTGTTCTCATCTAACCCTGGGGTGTCCCATCTTCTGAAGCTAGGCTGTTTAACCCTGTTCTCATCTAACCCGGCCGGAAACACTTAGTAGTTTTCATAATTAGCTTTATCTAGCTGGATAGCATGAGTCAGCAAAGTATTGCCTGGGTGTTAGCCACCTGCTCCTGTGAATAAAGCTGAATCAGAACATGGTGTCTTGGTCCATTCGGTCACTAACAAAATGCCATAAAGCTGGTGGCTCCTAACAACAGAAACAGGTTTCTTATAGTTGTAGTGAGCCAAAGTTAAGGAGGTTCTTAGATTCAGCAACTGGTAAAGACCTGCTTTCTGACTTGGGAGGCTACTTTCTCATTGTGTCTCTCAAGGTGAGAAGGAAAGGCCACTCATTGGGACCATTTCCATAAAGGCCCCTGAAGTCTCTGTTCCCGTGACCTAGTCATGTCTCAGAGACATTCAGTCCTCAGCAGCCAGCTTCACAGTATTGTTTCTGTGCTGGCAGTCAGCCTGCATAGAGCTCACACGCCTGAAATGTCCACTGTAATTTTAATTTCTTCAAAACCAATTTTTAATGATGGTTCTTAAATGCTTTAACCTTCCTAGTAGCCCACCACCCACCAGAGGTAGTGTGAAAGAAAGGATATTGGGGCAGGGGGGATGGACTTGTTTAGAAAGGTTTTTTGGAGCAACTCCTGTCTGTGTTGTCTAGAAATCAGCAGTTCAGTTCACAGGTTAGCATCCATTCACAAACACTTCACAGATACACTAGCAGTTCAGTTCAGTAGAGTCATTAGAGCAAACAAAGCAGCATGGCATGACCTAGCAGAAACAGTCAGGTTTCAGCCTTGGCACAAGTCAGCATGAGGGGCCCAGAGGAACTCAGGAAAAGTTTCTGGCTGTGCCTCTCTCAGCTAAGCAAAGATAGCAAAGACTCGAGACCTACAGCGTTGCACAGACAGCTCTATAAGCAAGCCAAGCTCAGCTCTGTCACTGTCCATCCAGTCCTTTTTATACTCCCCACCAAACATCATATGTGCTCCATGGGTCTTTCTGTCTGAGCTGACATCACTCTGCCAAACAACCTGAGTCTGCAGAAGTGGCGAGAAACTGCAGCACACCACCAGAAGTTTTTTGGTACCTTTCTCTCTATGGAGTTCCAACAAATGTAGCTCAACTATACAATGTAAGGCAGACCAATACATGGGTCAATGAAGAATCCTTCATCATGTGTCCTTTCCCATGCTTACTTCAGCAGAACATCCTTTCTCCCATGTCTACTTCAGCTAAACGTTCCATCACCAGTCTACCTTGGCCTTTTACCTGTGTCCACTTCAGCTAAACACTCTTCACATGTTTACTCCAGCAAAACACCATCCAACACAACTGGCTTCCCAAAGAACCCTCAAGTTTCCACTTCAGCCCACTATTCTTGCTCCTTTAAGAGAAAACAGTTGCCCGTATAAAGAAATCCTGGAATATTTGTTAAACTTTACTAATTTTTTGATACTGGGAATGGATTTCAGATGAGTACATGTCTATCATGAAAAAACCCCAATCCCAAGTAACACATAAGGTGGGCATAGTGCCATGTGCCTGTATCTCCAGCTAGAGGATCAGAAGTTGAAGGTCATTCTTAACTGCATAGTAAGTTCAAGACCAACATGGGCTACATGAGACTCTCCCTCAAAATAATAATAATAATAACAACAGTTTGATGTTTTTAATTCAGACCATTTCCCTCTATTAAATTCATGTCAAATTTTATAATGTAATATACATATCTTTATTATACATCAGTGTATCAGTTGTTATAAAGATACCAAGGAATACAGGTCTCCTAATGAAAGTTGGTGTGTGCTTTCTTCCACTTTCTTCTCCATGTTTCCACATTGGCAGAACCTGTATATGAGGATATCACATCTGGACCAGAGTGATGGGACAGGGTGAGCTTTCTGTTTGAAGGTTTTAAGTCATAGAACTATGGTTGCTGCTTCTCCCTTCAGCTTTCCTTTCCTTCCAATGCTAGGGTCTGATCCGAAGGCTTCACCTACATGACTCAAGCTCTCTGCTACTGAGCTGGAGCCCTGGGACCTCCCTTTTTTAAAATTTCAAACAATTCTAAGCTAATTTAGAAGATTTAGACAAAGTAATAAAGTGCTGACTTATAGTTTTAGAAATAATAGTGAAAGACTATATGTAAAGGGCATTGTTGTTTATATGATTATTGAATAATTATATTTCATATTATGTCAGTGTGTGAAGGTTTACATATTTCACAAACTGCAAAGCATGTGCTCTTGTATGCTGTAATCACAGCATAGAGGGGAATCCAGAGGCAGTGGGAGAAGAGGTTGCCAGGGATCAGCTTGTTCTCAAAGCCAGCGTTGGAGCTGGTGTCTCTCTCAGCCCATCTTTCCTGTCACTCTCCATGCCTCCCCCAACAGATCTGCACTTGTGCAACCGCCCAGACCTCTCCAGGTTGCAGGTCCTCCCTGCTTCCATGTGCTGCTTCCGTTGCATCCTCTAACCCATCCTGTAACTCCATGCCTCTTTTAAGATGATGTTTAACTATCATCCACACTACTACATCATAACCCTGACTGCACATCACAGTTGCCCAGGGAGCTTTATAGAAATACCAACACCTAGGCCTGAAGTAAACTGTTCCCATTTAATTGCCCAAGCTGGGTGCCCAGGCAGCAGTGTTTTCTAGAGACTCCCTGAGTGGTTCCAACACAGTCAGGATAGAGTTGCTACAACAGCCCTGTGACAGCAGCAGCTGGCAGAGTTAAAACCACTCCCATTTCTAAAACCCCCTCAGCTCTCAGCTTCACCGTTGCTCATGAAATCTAATGATCATTGTATTAAAGTTAGTGTTACATGGTAGGTGCTCAGGAAATGCTGAGGTTTGCTGCATTCTCCTTCCAACCAGGCTCATACAAAAATGTTTATCCTTGCCATCGGAAAGGACGGACAGCAGAGTGGGCAGATGTTTCTTCTTTAGCCACGATGAGGAATTCATTTTCTGTGCTCTGTACCCTCTCCTGTATCCCACCCACTTGCCCACCGTTGCCTCTCCAGCACACATACCTGTCGTTGGCACGGCATCGGGGAATGAAGAAAGCAGCCCAGGAATCTGCTGATGCAGGACAGGCTGCTCCCCGCCCCTCAGCCTCTCCTCTGTGTCATTCTTAATGATGTATTTTATACTGGATCTTGCTGCTTTAGCTTTCAAAAGCCAGTTGTCAGGTGTTCTTTATCAAAGGCTTTCAGAAAATCCAGATAAATTATGCTCTGTGCCCTGAAACTGCCAAACCTGTATTTCACTTCTATACAGAGCTTGACAGTTTTGTTGAAGTGGAATCTCTCTCTCTCTCTCTTCCTTCAATTTACCTCCACTTCCCTGACCTTGATACCTGCCAGACAAATAAGAGATCCTGTCCCTTTTGATACTGGATTTCCTCAGTCACATATATGCCAGCTCTAGTTAAACAAAACGGTGGGCGGTTATCTTTGTCTCTGATAAGAAGGAGATTCCAGAAGTAACTTAGGTGTAGCGGAGGAGAGAAGAGAGCTAAAGGAAAGGAAGAGCAGCCACGTTACCTCAGCAAACCTGGAGTTCTGTATGACTCTCTGAATTCCCCACTGCAATGGAGGCAAAGCTAGTCACACCTGCTCTTCCCTGGAACTTGCCTGGAAGGCGATAGGCGGCACTTCCTGCCTACTGTCCCCTCTTAAAATGCTATTTGAGGGCAAGGGAGGTAGCATAGTCCATGAAGTACTTGCATTCCTGCGTGTTAGCCTGGGACTTAGGATCCTAGAACCTATAGAAGAGCCAGGCAGCTACAGAGGCAGCCTGTAATCCCAGGGAGAGAGAAATTGGATCTCCTGGGCAAGCTGGCTAGCAAGCCAAGCCTGTGAGCTCTAGGCTCAGCAAGAGACCCTGCCTCAGTGAATAAAGGAGAGAGCAAGCCAGAAAGATGCCGATATCAGCCCCAGACCTGCACATGTATACACATACCTTTTTTTCTTAGTTATTATTTGAGGCAGTGGGGTGCAGCTCTGTGATAGTACTTTCTTAACGTGCACAGGACAGCACGTTCTATCCACAGCACCAAAAAGGAACAAGTCTTGTTCCTGTTCATTGAGCACCATGAAAAGTTGAGGGTGTAGGGGAATTCTGCTTTTCTGTTGCGCCTCAGTACTGCATTCTGGCTGGGGAACGCTAACACTTTGATCAGCTAATATTTAAACCATAAGGTGAGTTTCTACCTCTGTGCTTAGAAGAAACATTCCCTTTTCTCTCCTTAAGCCTAATGGGCAAGGAAGGTGTAATACAGCTGAGGTCAATAGCAAGGTTCTCTGCTACAAAACCAGATTCATTGTAGATGGACAAACTACATATTCAGCATATGTGTATCCTGAAGCAAATCTACTAACTTTCATGCTTTGAGCGCTTCATAAGTTTAGTAAACCATTACCTACTTCCCCTGGAAGCTATGCAAATTAATTAATTTTCGGAAAATAACTTGAAACGTTAAATCAGTTTATAAACACCAGACAATGAAATTCTCCCTGCTGAGAGGTCCAGTGATCTACAACTTCCTGTGATCAAGGTAAAAGCAGTGTACTTGAACTATACAATTAAATGTGACTTATATGCAAAGCATACAGTGTTTAAAATCTACAACCCACTAAAAAGAATCAATTCCTATTTCATCACTACAATAGGAGCATTTTTTGACTCTAGGAATGGTGGTTATCTGTGTGACTGATGGAGACATCACACCTTTATCCTTTTCGAAGATTTCAACAGTCTGTTTGGTGTTCACACTTAACCTGTTACTACTGACTGAAGTGCCTTCCAGTTAGTGTTTATAACCTTAAGACTCTTATTTATTTCCTGGGAAATCTGCCTGTGCACAACTTTGCTGTATTCAAAACCTCCCATGTCAAGATTTAGTACTTTTATATTGTAGTCATTAAAATTGAACAAAATCTTAATAGTCCTTTATTAACTACTACACTGAATTTGCATAGTAGAAATCACCACATGTTAATTGGATTTAATTAACTATTTTAAATTACACAAAATTCTGACAGTAGACAGTAGCATAGGGTACTCAGGAGCAATAAAATTAGAGATGGTATTGCTACTTTATTAAAACTTAATGAAACTATTCATAATCTTATTTATTGTTCACCAGAAGAAAACTGTGTTCATTGTGAAGGCAAAAATGTCAGCTAACAACATTTTTTTTTTATCACCTAGGCTAAAGTTCAGCGGTTAATAAAAGGGTCCACGATCCCTACCCTCAGAGTTCTGCCACCTTCTCATCGCACTAGCCCCCATTTTGTCCCCATATCTATCTTGGAAAAGGATGCCAGTAAAGGTTGGTGATGCTGCAGCCATGCTTAGGGTATGAAGGTGGGCGCCTTAAGGAGGAATAGGGGTCTGAGTTGAAATAGCTTAGCCACTAAGTTTCTTAGGTGACCTCAGATAAGTCAGGTCCTTACCTGGGCTGAGCTTCACCCTGGACTAGGTGACCACCAGAGCCTCTTCTACTTCTCAGTCCATTATTTCATGAATTTAATATCAACTTAGGTGCTGGTGTTATGTATTAAAATGGTTATCATGTTTATGTGATATAATTAGGAGTCACTGTTTTCTAAGTAGTTTCTGATGGGCTTCTGATTGCTTTTTAATGTTATTTCACAATACTGCTATGCAAAACCATGAAGCCAGAGATAATATAATTAGTGGGTTTTTTTCATTTTTATCACTTATTTTATATATGTGAGTGTTTTACCTGGATATGTGTATGCCTGTACTCCAAATGCATGCCTGGAGCCCTATGAGGCCAGAAGAGGGTGCTAGGAATCCTGGAACTGGGGTACAGGTGGCTGTGAGCACGATGCGGTGCTGGGAACTGAACCTGAATCCCCTGAGACAGCTCTCCAGCCCCTGTAAAGCCTAGTGTTATAAACCACTGGACTTCTAATTTAAAAGAAGACAGTATCATCTTTACCTAGGTATCCATGGTGCCCAGGATGGTCTGGGTAACTGTGAATTAAGGATGCAGATTAGGTGTCTATGTCGGCTGGCATCCTCTTAGTTTCCCCTGGTTCATGATTGATTGAAATGTTAAAGAATGCTAAGTGAATCCCTTTCCTAATGCAAATATAAAGGATTGAGATGGTCTGATCTCACCCCTTGTCTGTTTGGAGTACTCAGGACCCAGAGTTGGTTCTAGACCATTCTTGTGATGCCAGAGATTCAAAGTCCTTTGGCATCCAGCTCTGTGTCTTGTCTGCTGACCTGTGTCTGCTGTGATGGGTCCCCCCTGCATGTAATGGCTCTGAATTTATTAAGCTTCCCACAGCTGTTGTTATTTCTTTCCTAGCTGTGAGAAGTTCTGTGGCTCACACCTTCTGGTGGCTTATGGACCACTAATGTCCCAGGGACACTAAGTGACACTAGGAAGTTTGCCTTTCTTGCTTCAGCGTCGTCTTCCTCCTACATGAAATTAGGAGTGAATGAATGAATTAGTCTTTGCTTTAGCAGATGAAAAATCACTGTAAGACAAAGGTGAGTCTAGGATCAAGGCAACTAGTGCAGAGGGAAAGAAACTTATTTCTATATCCACTAGAGAACAGAAATATGGCCTATCATCTTTGTAATTAATCAATCAATTAGTTCTCGTGTATTTATGGAGTACTTGTCATAAGTCCTGTTACTGCACAAGGAAATATTAGTGTCAGGAAAGCACAAGTCACAGAAATGTGTGGATCTTCAGGGGTTTGATGCCTTTAAGTGACATTTAAGACCCACCCCAGGTCTGCACAAGCTCAGCATGAGAGATGAACAGCATCCACATCAACAGGATTCCTCAGGGTTTCTTGAATTATCTGGCAAAATCTCAGAAATGAAGCTCCCCCCAGAGTCAGTGGTTGATAGCACAAGCACCCAGACCAGAATCTAGTTTTCTCACCTGGAGAGTGCACGTAGCTCTTACACGGCATTGGGTATGGGCAGTAAAAGATATGTACGAAAACAAAGCATTTACTACTGTAACATACAGAGCCCGCTCAGTTCTAGTGAAGCCTGACTGATCTCAGAGGGCTTAAGCTGTGACAGGAGCATTGCTTAACCCCCGACATCAGGGCACAGACATGTCTTGTGGGAGTTTCAAGACTTCAGATCCTCAGGCTCTGATCTTGACCATTTGGGCAGGTCTGGGACAGGGATTGGAAACCTTCACCTACAAAAAGAAAAGCAATTTTCCCACAAACGATTGTGCTGTATGCAAATGAGGCTTCTCTCAGAACAATTCTTTTGCAGGTGAAGCCTTTGGCTTTCAGCCCCTTAGCAGACACTCTTCTGCTGTGGCAACAGACTAATGTGTCTGATAGCACTGCGCTGTCCCCAGGCAGCAAAGCACTGTCCTCAGGCTCCCAGGGCAAAGGCAAAGTCTCAGGCCCTCTTAGGAGTGCCAGGTTCTTCAACTTAGTCCAGCTTGGTTTTAGATTATGTACTAGGGATTTATTGGAATAGAAAATTCTTCACTTTTCTCTCTATTGTATAAGAGCATAAGAACCTTAAGCCCCAGCAGAAATTTGTTGCAGGTAGTCTCCAGATTTCTGGGTTTCTGACATCAAAACAGTAGACAATAGACCGACTGTAAGGAAAGGTCTGTCCCTAACATGGGGCTTTGTGTAATTATTCACATGTTTATCCCATTAACAAGGTGTCTTGCCCTTAAGAAGTTTCAGTGGCAGCCTTGCTGATGACAAGAAATTGTACATCAGTTTCATGAGTTACTAACGTGCTGCTCTAATATAGTCAGATCCAGTCTGGCTTTTATAACTTCTGGTGATATGAACATGTCTACAGATAATTTTTTAACAAAATATGAGTGATTTGAACACTGGGTATATGGGTTCAAGTACCCAGGTTTTCTTTCCTTCAGAACAAAAGATCACCTTAGTTATTAAGAATGTGTGCCTCATATCCATGAGTTACAAAAACTGCAATAAAATCACCAGTGATTGAAAACGCCATAAGTGTAAGGAAGTTTTAGTTTGTCTTGAAATTATATTTCTACCTAAAAATGAAATTATCTTAGTGCAATTTGATTTCATATTACTGCAATTGGAAATGATTTTCCCCTTGGGTTAGCATATTAAGCTTAAAGTGTGCTATAGTTATTTTTCATGCAGAAGATTAAGGCACTAGAACGTACCTTTACAAATGAGATGATAAATGATGTTACATTACTGTTGTGCAATTCATAGGGCTCAGACTTTGTACAATTGCTTAGAGCTAAACTCATGTTTTGTTGTGTGTTGACCTTCCTTTTAGGCGTCTTAAGTATGATTGAGCGAGGGCTGATCCCCCCAACAGCGAGGATTACCTTTAAGGACCCACCCATGAAACCCCAAGCACTTCCTCTGCACAGTTTTGATGAGCACCGTAAGGCACCTGTGGAAGGTAAGACCCTCACACCTCTGGGCTTAGCTGGGATCGTGCAGGAATGGTCTCTCCTTCGAAACCTAGACTGCTAGACCTTTTATCCTCAGTAACAGAACAAGAAGATAGGTTAAAGCATCCAGAGTTTATTTGAGTACACAAAGCAACTGAGGCTATCCATGCAGAGCCTGTGCACTGTGTGTTAGAAAGTTGGTATTTTCAAGGACTTGTAGTTTGGCTGGGGAAACAAGACAAAAATAGTAAAGAACTAAAAATTAAAATCAAAGCACTAAAACTGAAAGATGCTCTATTGTTTGCTATTTGAGTGTCCTTTTATGACCTTATTGAAGGCACTAGCTTCTCAATTAGACTCGTCTTCCTGCTTTTAGTGGGGGTATTACTTGTACATTTGCAATACAAATCGTTTATCAGCTATACGTATTGAAAATAGTTCTTCCTACTGTAGCTGGACATTTTATTTTTTTATAGTGCCTTTTTAAAATTAAACTTTTTATATTGAGATAATTGTAGATTCACATGTGTTTGTAAAAATTAACAGAATTCTTTGCATAGTTTTCCCCTAGTATTAACAAAGTAGACTATTATAGTATGATATCATCATCAAGTTGTACTGAGGATAAGACAGGGCCTTGCCCATGGTAGGCAAGCACTCTCCCACTGAAGTATATGCTAGTCCCCAGCCCGGATACTGATTCACTCAAGACTGGACTATTTCTATCACCACATGGATAGAACCCACCAACTTCCTTCCATACCCTTTTATTCCCTGGCATCCAAAAATCTGTTCTTCATTATATAATTTTGTAACTTCAAAACTCTCACATGAATGACCTAATAGAGGATGGAACCTTTAGGGTTTGTATTTTTCCATTCAGGAGAATCCTCCAGCTCGTAGCTCCTTTTTCTGACATTTCCATGCACACATGCAATATGTTTTGGTCATATACAGTTCTGTTATTATTCTTTTGTTCCCCCATGGCCTGCCCTTCCCCCTTCCTTTTCCATATCAATAGTTAACTCCCTTTGATCGATCATATCTTCTCCCTATCCTAGCTTCTCCTACATATGAGAAAAATAGAAAATCCTTGTCTTTTTAGGAAATAAGCTGATTCCATTAGTCTTCTAGCAAATGGTGTAATTTTATTTTTCTTTATGTCTTAGTAGGATCCATTTGTGTGTGTGTGTGTGTGTGTGTGTGTGTGTGTGTGTGTGTGTATGTGTGTGTGTTTAAATCTATTATCTCTTAATAGGCAGCTAGGCTGAATCAAAGAGAAACAGGCATATCTCTAGTAAACTGATTCTGAGTTCTTTGTTCATACATGAAGAAGTGATATGGCGGAGTCATATAGAACTTCTGTTTAATTTTTTTTGAGGAATTCCACACTAATTTCCATAGTGTCTGGCCTAATTTCTATCCCCACAGTTGTGAATAGGTGTCCTTTTTCCTCCCTGGATCCTCCACAGGGACTGTGGAATGACTCACTGTGAGTCATTGTGTATTTTTTCCTCTATTTACGGGCCACGAGTATTTATTTGATTGGAAACCCTCCCCTCAGTTCAATTCCCCACCGTTTCGCCCAAGTGTCTCCTCCTCCTTCATTGTCAACCTTGTGAGTTCTTTCTATGCTCTCAACATGAACCTTCTATTGGATGAGCAGCCAGCAGAGATGATCTTTTCCTATTCCATAAGGTGTCTCCTCACTCATGGATTGTTTATTCTGCAGTGAGAAAGCTTTGTAGTTTCATATAATCCCATTCATCATTTTTTATTATTATTTCTTGAAATATTAGTTGTCAAGAAAGCCCTTGCCCATGCCTACATCCTGAAGTGTTTGACTGGTTTCCTCAGGCAGGTTCAAAGTCTCAGGCATGTTAAGGTCTTTGATCCATTTTGGTTTAGTTTTTGTACAGTGTGACAGGTGGGGATTTAGTTTCAGTCTCCTATATATGGACATCCAGTGTTCCCTCCACCATTTGGTAAACAGACTATCTTTTCTCCAGTACTTGTTTTTTGGTATCTTTGTTAAGTATCAAATGGTTGCAACTGCTTAGGCTTATTTCTAGTTCTTCTATTATGTCTTTTAAAATTATATGTATTTGTGCATGGTGTGCATATGTTTTGTGTTTGTGGGGGACATGTGTGTATGCAGGTGCACATGTTTATATGCAAAGGTCATCTTATTTGCTGAGGTGGGGTCTCTCAGTGAACACAGAGCTAGATAATTCCCGAGAGTCTAGCTGGCTCCCTTGCTCAGGAGAGCCCCTGTCTCCGTATCTTGAGTCCTGGGATTCTGGGTGGCCACCATGCCTCCCTGACTTGTCTGAGGTCTAAGGATCCCTGCTGTCCTGCTTGCTGAGAGAGTGCTTGTTTTCCCACAGAGCTATGTTCCCAGCTTGTGTGTCTGCTTTTCGATGGTGCCATGCTGCTTTAGTTACTGTGTTTCTGGAGTCTAGTTTGAAGTCGAGTATTGTGATAATTCTACAATTGGGACTTTTGCTCAGATTTTTTGGGGGGGGGGTTCTTTGGTGCTTTTATATGCATTTTAGGTGTGCATGTACCTACTTCTGTGAAGAATGTTATAGGAATTGGTTTTTACTTTCTTTTTTATCTTCTATTATTTTATTTTTAACTTTTTTATTGATTGTGAATTTAACATCATGTACCCCAATCCCACTTAGTTCCCTGTTCCTTCATATCTGACATCTGCCCTAACAACCTCTCCCCAAAAGAAAATAAAAATAAAAGATAAATAAACAAAAAACAAAAGAACAACAAAAACATCTTGCTGTGGAAGTTACAGTATGCCACACAATATACCCTTTAGTCTACACATCTTTCCTTGGAAATGTTCATTACTGTGAGCGAGTCATTGGTCTGGGTCAGACTTCTGCACCATCATCATTCTGGATCCCCACAAGTACTCCTCTTGGATATCCTGTTGTTGCCTTGTGTCATGGAGATCCTGAAGCTTTGGATCTGCAGGACTGCACTGTTCACATACTCCAGCAGTTCATAGATGGGGTGGATGTTGGGGTGAATCAACTCAAAGCCCTGCATCTGGGCCTGGTTGATAGCTGAGCTGGTCAGCTCACCAGCTGTCCAGAATACACCACCAGGACAGACTCTCCAGCACTGCCCAGGAGGTACAGGGCCTGCTTTCCCAAGTACACAGCTGGTGAGGGGCAGGGCCATCTCTGCACATCTCTTGGACATCAGCGTGGTTCCAGGAGGCAGCCCAGATCAGGTATGTCCCCATGGCCTTTGGTGGTAAGTGTGGGCCATAGACATCAACACAGATCCTCCTATGTCTGCATGGCTACAGACCCAGACATGACCCTCAGCAGAAGCAGCTGGGCCCTCACCATGGCCTCAGGTGGCAGCACAGGCTACTCACAGCAGACAGTTCCTCTCCATCTTCACGTCTCCAGTTCAACCACTCTTCATAGTGCTCAAAACAGTCTACTCTTCTCTCTGGGCCTCTGTGTTACTGGAACTTTGGTGAAGATTGCACTGAATCCATAAATCACTTTTGCTAATATGGCCATTTTACCAATGTTAACTCTGCTGGGTTTGGTTTGGTTTGGTTTTGACTAGTATACATGGAATTGGTTTTCTGACTTGTTTTTTTTCAATGATCTGTTGTTGGGATATGGAAAAGCTACTGGGTTATGTATGTTGATTTAGTAGCTTGCTACTTGTTGAAAGTTTTTATCAGAACAATAATTGTCTGGTAAACTCTTTTAAGCATATGGTCATATCTGAAATTAGTTGACTTTCTTCATTTCCTAATAGCATCTCTTTTCTCTCTTTCTCCTGCCTTTCTGCTCTGGCTAAGAATGCAAACACTAGCTGGGTTTGGTGGCTCACGCCTTTAATCCCAGCACTTGGGAGGCAGAGGCAGGCGGATTTCTGAGGTCGAGGCCAGCCTGGTCTACAAAGTGAGTTCCAGGACAGCCAGGGCTATACAGAGAAACCCTGTCTCCAAAAACCAAAAAAAAAAAAAAAAAAAAAAAAAAAAAAAAAAAAAAAAAAAAAAAAAAAAAAAAAAAAAGAATGCAAACACTATATAGAGTAAGAAAGGAAGAGTTGGCTCCTGTCTCTTCTCTGACTTAGAGTTTTCTCCTTGTAGCATTAGGCTATATGTAGCCTCCTATACATGGCCTATATAAAGCCTCCAATATGTTGAGGTATTACCACTTTTCCTAGTTTCTTCAGAGCTTCTACCATGAAAAGATGTTGAACTTTGTCAAAAGCCTTTTCTGTATGTATTGATAATTACAGGATTTTTATCTGATTCTGTTTATGTGCTGTATTACATTTATCATCTATATGCATATGTTGAGCCTTGTTTGCATTCCTGGGATGAATCTGTCTTGATCATGATATGGGTTCTTTTTAATGTGTTGTTGGATTCAGTTGAAACTTATAGCAGTAATTACCCATTTGCTGCCAAGTAATGCCTCCTGGTAGCATGCTATAGCCATGTGCCTGTCACAGCGTTCCTCCGTTATGAGACAGCTATGTAAACATTGATGTGCAGGTTTTGTATGAGCATGTGCTCTCTCTCTCTTTAGAGTGCATGCCTCGGCACGTGATTGCAGTCTTCGAGGGCTTCCAGGTCTGCTTCATCCACTCACAATTACTTTCATACCAGGAAGTGGTTTTGGTTCAACCATCAAAAATAATTTTTAGATGCAAGAAGAAAAGGAATGTCTCTTAGTTGTGCTGACATGTGTTCTCTGTGTCCTTGGTGCTCCTGTCTTCCATGTGTTCCTTGAGCATCCCTCCTGGGTAGTTCTTTTAGATTCTGGATTTGAGTGATAGAGTGTTTTCATTTTCTTTCATCTAGGAATAGGTTGAGTTCCCATCTTTTTTCCTAAACAAATTTTCTTTAAAACTTCTTTTAAAAAAATGATTACTTTTATTTTTTATGTACATTGGTGGTGGTGGTGGTGGTGGTGGTGGTGGTGGTGGTGGTGTGTGTGTATGTGTGTGTGATGCCTGATCCCCTAGAACTGAAGTTACAGACAATTGTGAGCTGCCAAGTGGGTGCTAGAAATTGGGTCCTTTGGAAGAGCAGCCAGTGCTCCCAACCGCTGGGCCATCCTTCCAGCCCTTAAAGGAAGTTGTTCTTGAGCATATGTGATTCTGATTGCCATGTTTCCTTCAGCTTAGCACTTGAAGGAAAGGGGCCATGCCTCATCTTTTGTCAGCCTCTGACAGTGAACTTGTTCCACTGTAGGTAAGATGGTCCTTTCCTCCACCTGCTTTCAATACTTTACTCTCCATTTTTTAGTTTTCAGAGTTTGTGTGTGTGTGTGTGTGTGTGTGTGTGTGTGTGTGTGTGTGTGTGTTGTATGCTGCCTTGGAATTCCTTGGCTTTTTCCCGTTTCCACTTGCCTCAGCCTCTTAAACCTGTGGCTTTTATCTTACTGGATTTGGCATGCTTTCAGCCATTATTTTTTCTCTGCAGTATCCTTCTGTATCTTCTCTCCCGTGGAGAAGCAATGGCGTAGATGTAGGCCCTCTCACGTAGTCCCACAGGTCTTTGAACTCTGTTCACGTCTGTCCACTCTGCCTTGGGTCTGCCTTGAGTTCTCAGGTTGGGTGCTCTCTGTTATAGCTTCCAAATCACTGATTCCTTTGTCTATATCTTTGAACTAAGGTTATTGAATTTTCAAATTTTTTCATTTTTCTTTTCATACATTCTAATTCTTTGTAGAGATTTTGTATGTTTTTTATTTGTTTTAAGTGTGTTTGTAGTTGCTTACAGTGCATTTTTATGATGGCTGCTTCATGATGTATGATTGTTTTAATGTTCATGTATGAGTTTTGATCATATGTGATGCTAAACTCCTCCCTCATATTTTTCTCACATTTTATTTAGCAGATTTATAAAATGTCACATGTTAATGGACAATGTTATGTTTTGATACATGTATGCACTGCATACTGTTTAAACCACGTTGAATACATTTGTCTCCCCAAACATTTCTCATTTCTCTATGATAGGAAGCCCTTTTTTGTAGCCCTTCCACATATCTGGTACATTATTATCCACTGTCACTGTAGTGTTTGAAATATCACAGCAGAACGTACTGTTCTTAACCAACCGTGCTGGGCAGTTTCCCATCCACTTGTCACAGGCTAGAATTATTTGGGAAAGGGGATTCTCAATTGAGAAAATATCTTCATAAAATTTGCCTGTGGGGCATTATTTTGATTAGTGGTTGATGTGGGAAGGCCCAGACCATTGTCAGTAGTATATCCTAAGCAGGTGGACCTATATCAAACATCAGGCTGAGCCAGCTGTGGGGAGCAAGCCAGTGAGCAGCACTCCTCCATGGCCTCTGCACCAGCTCCTGATGCATCAGCACCTGACTCAAGGTCCTCCCTGGATAATGGACCACAAGCTGTCCACTGAAATAAACCCTTCCCTCCCCAAGTTGCTTTTGATCTAGAGTGTTCTATCACTGCAGTAGAAAGCTAAGAGACTGTGATTCACCAGCACTATCTTCCCACCTTCCCCCTTCCTCACCCGCTTTTGTTACCCACCACTCTGCTCTCGGCCTCTTTGAAATTAACCTAGCTAGATTTCACATATGTTATGATCATCACACCATATGGTAGTTCTGTTTTTAATTTTGGTGAAACTTCTATTTTCCATAATTTTATGTTCCCATTAATAGAACTTAACATTGGTGACACCATTTTATCTCTTGAACCAATGAGTTGCTTTCAAGGCTACCATGGGTTTCAGTTCCTTTAATGGACATACCCCATGCAGAAAAATAGAAACCCACGATTAAAGTCTTCTGAATTTGCAGTTTTGCACCATGCTGCATTAGACAACGTGCTCCTTCCATGCCCTTATTTGGAAATGTTCTGCCCACAGCCAAACAGGGCCTGACCAGCTAACCTCAAGCCTACCATTTCTTTCCCTAGAAAGCTCTGTAACCCAGTGCAGCCCAGCAGATGTAAGAGCAGTCTGCTCAGCACTGGGTTAGTGTCTCTGCCTTATTATCCGTCATTCACAAAGAGTGTGTGAGGGTGTGCTCCTTTTACCCACATCTTTGCCAGACATACTGGTTTTAGTCTTTTGGGCAATAGCTATTCATTCTGGGGTGAGAGGACAGACTATCAGGGGCTTCTTCTAAGTGACCCCTCCAGCATGTCAGGTTTCATCGACTGTAAGACCCCCCCAGTCAACTTGGGCCTTACATACACATTGCAGGTAGGAAAATGGTGGTGGTGGGCACGTTCTCTCTTAAATCTATCAGTTGGCATGACAGCCACAAGGAAGACAGGGAATGTGAACATCCAGGGATAGGATCAATGTTCCTATTTAGACATGCTTAGACTGAATACTTGGGGTTGGTGGACACCATGGTGCACTGGTCAGCATAATGGTGAACCATCACAGAGAGACTTGCTAGAAGCTGGGAGAATCAGAGAATGAGTTAGACTGGGCCAGATGCAACAAGCAAATCCCTTGTGTGGCAGGTTGTGATGCTCTGAAACTCTTGCTGCCTTTAAAAAGATGCTTGAAAAGAGTCCTGGTACCCCAGCTCCAGGCTGAGAAAGCGAGTCCTCCAAGTGAGCCGAGCTGCACATTGCTATCACTTATTAAGTGTTGTTCAGTGTCAGTCGGGTTGTCAAAGACTGTTGTTATAAGTTTCTTTGTTTTTCTCCCCTAGAACGCAGGGCTTGGGCTCTCTGCAAAGGGTAGCTGAGTTTGCTGCTCTTCAGCAGGACAGATATGATTGAGTGTTATTGCCTATAGGTTAATTAATCTCAGAAATAATCTTTATAGCATTATTCACCATATCACTTTTCCAAAGTCAGTTTAAGTTTTAGTCATCTTTTTTAATAGCTCCCCAATAAAATAATTCATCATATGCAACTATATTAATTATCTTGTACATAAACTCGGAAATCTGGCTAATTAAGGGAGTTTTTTTTTTTTTTTTTAAGAAACAAATTTTCCTCTCTACTCTTCTTGCCTTTTAGATCTAGCTTTCCTCTAGGCATTTTGCATAAGGTGGGCTGACCTTGTGTTCTAAAGAAGTAGTTGCCTTAAATCATAGATTTTGCTTTGGAGACAAGAATCCCAGCGGTGTCACAGAATGGGTACAGGAAATGCAGGTAGTAAGCATACAGTGGATGCCAGCCATCTGACTTTCAAGTTGAACCTCATAGCATGCACCAGATGGCCTAGCCTGTCTTTCTGGAAGGAGTAATGTTGTCCTGCCTCTATCCACAGCCTCCTTTCCTCTCGCTCACAAGCCACGCCCAGTTCCTGAAGAAGTGGAGGAGCCTTCTCACCAGATACAAAAACTCAAGGTACTCATATGTCTACCACAGAGGATGGCAAGCTGCACCGTGTGCAGGCTGCCTATGTGATTCTGTGTAACAGACACACTGTAGAGTTGTTCCTCTCACACAGGAGTAAGCAGTATTTCAGCCGCTGTGAGGGAGCAGTTTATCTTATTATGGTTATTATTGGTCTCTGTGGTGCTATGGATCAAATGCAGGGCCTCCCACATGCTAGGCAAGAGCTCACCACTGATCTACACAGTCAGCTCCTACTTTAAAGACAAAATGAATGCACAAGTCAACTCTGCCAGGACACTATAGGCAGGGCTGAAGTGAGCAGAGCCATTGTAGTATTTTGAGAGTGGCAGGCACGTGATCGGCCTATGCTAGCAGATGCTCTGAGACCACAAGTCTGGGTGCAGTAACTTGCTTTACATCCACATCTACATATGTGGTAGGATATGCGGTGTGTTACTGAGAGGTGTTTGCCATATCTCATTTGTCTTCAAGCATAAGAAAAGACAAGCCTTCTAGGTGGTCACAGAAAACACGGTGGAGAAGAGGAAGGAGACTGTATTCTCTAACATTAGTCTCTCACATGACCGCGTAATTCACTCTGAAGATGCCCCCAGTTTAAAGGAGCTGGGCTTCTCTGTGGGTTGTTTTTTCATTTTAAGGACCATTGACAGATTTAGGATAATTAAAACTTTTCTCCATCAAAAGGAGACATCTGGCAGTACTTTTCCTGGTATGACTTGTGTAGTCATGTTTTTAGCTGTTCTCATGAAAAAATGAAAGCGGGAATAGAATCGACTGCAGGGAAACGAACCCCACTCTCTCAGGGTAGGCTGCTACCCGCCCTCCCAGCCTCTGATGCCCAGACGTCTTCAGGAGGAGCTAGGTGCCTTTTCACACTGGTGGGCTGTTTCCCCTGGAGAGATTGCTAGGCTGCTTATGGAATGGCATGTCATGTGACCACCCGGTTGCCATGGTAAATATTTGTGTTTCATGAAAAACGTGGGTTAAAAAGAAAATCAATGCAAATGGCTGGATCCCAAGGCAGACAGGCCTCGGGCGGTGCCTGGCCGGCACCACCATTGTTTCAACTTCAGCTGTTTAACAGGCTGTGAGCAGGCCAGGGGCTAATGGGCATAATGTCACTAGGCCCAGGCACCTGTTTAGATTCTCACTCCAACTGAGAACTCAGCTCTGTTTTATACAGAACAAATCTACAGGGAATACACATATCAGAGTGAGTTTTTAGCCAGTAAGCAATTTGCCTCAAAAAAAAAAAAATTCAAACAATAATGTCTTTTCTAAATGCTTGTTAGCCCTGGCATTATTTTCTTCTGTTGACTTGCAAAGATTTCCCCTACTGTTAAAAGTAGTAATATTTAAAGGCTGTGGTTTCAAGTTGGTACATTTCCAAACTGACTCCTTAATAGTGGTATGGTAAACTGGGCACAGGTGTTAAAGGTGAAGAGAAAAGCGCAGAGTGCCAAGCTCCACACTGGAGCTATTGCAGACCCTCTGCCAAGCTCCCATCTCAGGCCAGATGCCACAGTCAGCCCTTTCTTACGAATGCTTTTTGCAGTGTTGTTCCCTGGAAGTGGAGCCCAGCATCCGTTTATAACTGTGTATGTAAATCTTTCCTTTCTCAAACCCTCTCCTCAAAGGCAAGTGGGGCTTGGCGTGCACAGCATTGATGTCTGGGGCTGGGGAAGCCTTCTAATCCTTAGCTCCAGCCAGTGTGGGTAGGGAACAGCGGGCCCAGGGGGGGGGGGGGGAAGAATGGCAAGGGATGACCAGGACTCTGAGCCTTCTATTTGTTTTGTAAAACTGCCCAGGAGAGTCATTTTGATTTAAACTGTGTCTCATTCTTCCTCATAGGGGAAAGCCAAAAGGTCACGAGGACAACACAGTAGAAAGGTCTGTAATTTGTGTGACTAGTTGGAATTTGGGATTTGTCACCTGATGTCCCTTTCTTTTGCTTCAGGGCAAAAGTCTGGGAGGCTGCGTGACAGCTGGAGTTGGCAACAAAAGTCCTTTTGCTTCCCTTCTTTATAAATGAAATCAGACCGTGGTAAAACATAATAATTGTGGTTTGCAGAAAGTGAAAAACATTTCTTTGCTCTCTGTGAGGACTGAATCATGTCACTGCCCAAACAAAAGATGTTTCATCCTCAAAATGTGGCTGAATTGTGTGTTTTTAGCATCAAAGATTTTCCTTCAAGAGTATATTTACAAGGAAGCAAGATGTTAAAAATGAATGTAGTAGTTTACTGGCATGTGCTGACATGTGCACACATGTTCATTTGTACTTAAACGTGTGTGAGTGTGTATGTACACGTACTGCATTTGTAAAGTAGGATGGGTAAATAGAATTTAAAGTTAAATTGTTCACAACAGCCAAGGCAACAACAACAACCAAAAATAAAAAACAAAAACATATGGAAAAGTGAAACGGCACCCACATATAGCAAGTACACTCCTGTAAGGTCTGTCCCATCAGGGCCCTGCACTAGCAGGAAAACTGCACTTGGAATATGCTGGGCTCCCTGACATCCAGGAGTACCCCCTTTCAAGGAGAGAACTGTCTTCTGTCTGTTCCCAGTGCTGGTGCAGGAAGGCTGGATCTGCAACAGTGACTGCAGACAGATAGTCCTTCTGACCCAGACACACTGCTCCCAGGCTTTGCCTCAGTACCAGGAGTTCTCACTGTGTAGAAACTATCGGTTTTACTCTGTACCTAGAAAAGAGAATGTGCATGAAGAACCCCAGAGCTTTATTTATCTAGAACACTTGGAAACCATTCCTGTGGCGTCAGCATATCCTGTGTATGTGACACATGCACCTCCCATCCCACAGAACCCTGGGATTGACGGAAGAACATCTGTGCTGTCACAGTCCCTGGCCAGCCAGAGGTAAAGGCCAGTATGAGGCTTGTATTCCAGGTTAGCTCTTTCCTAGGGGCCAGTCTTGCAGATACTACTCATAATGTAACTGCAGTGCTAACCTGCACTGGTGCCTGCCCTGCGCTGGCCTCTGGTGCTGACCTTCCAAGGACTGCCTCCCCTGCGTTCCCATGTCCAGGCGGTAGGTGCTGTTATTTCCCTAGGAGGAAGTAGACAGAGAGAGATAAGTCATCCAAGGTAGATGATAGAGCTGCCACAGGAACGTGATTGTGTGATTCCCAAACCCCAGAGCCGGAGAAACCTACAAATCGCAGTCATTCACAAT
>LR753378.1:290137-412088 GCA_902729485.2 Mus minutoides
CAGGGTCCCCAATGTAGGAGCTAGAGAGAGTACCCAAGAGTTGTAGGGGTCTGCAACCCTATAGATGGAACAACAATATGAACTAATCAGAAACCCCAGAGCTCATGTCTCTAGCTGTATATGTATTAGAAGATGGCCTAGTTGGCCATTATTCGGGAAGAAAGGCCCTTGGTCTAGCAATGTTTATAGGCCCCAGTACAGGGGAATGCCAAGGCCAAGTAGCGGGAGAGGGAGGGTAGGGGAGCAGGGCGGGGGGAGGATATAGGGGACTTTTGGATAACACTTGAAATGTAAATGAAGAAATTCTCTAATAATAAATTTTTAAAAAGTGAAAAAAAAGATAATATTAGGTTGCAGATGTGGCTTGGGAGGCACAGTGCATGTCTGCCATGTGCAGCTCTCTGGGTTTGTCCCTGGTACTGCATAAAACCAGACATGGTGACAAATGCTGGGGCAATCTCAGCCCTGCAAAGATGCCAACAGCAGGACCAAGGAGTTCAAGGTTACCTTCAGCTACATACCAAGTTAAGTTTGAGGCCACTGCCCAAATGAAAACATAAGAAAAAAATTTAAAAGCCTGCACATCTAGGAACCCTTCCCTTTAGTTCTGTATGTTTTGGGGGATATTTAGGAATGTGGTCATGTCACTGTCATGGGGGCTCCACAAAGTGGAGTTAAGATCTTATACCTTCTCTGGGTGTCAGCTTCCCATCCTTATGACAAGCTCCTTATGTAGCATGGGGAGGCACTGGGAAAGCTCTTTGTGAACTTATCCTTTTTGCAGATGGTAAACTGAGGTCCACAGGGGGTAGTGTCTTGCCTGTAATATGCATCAGACAGCAGCGGAGTTTGGATCTGAACCCAGGATAGAGGATGTCAGGGCCAAATCTTGTTTTGCTGGGCCCATGACAGTCTATGGAGCAAAAGGCAAAGTAGTGACTGACTCTTAAAGTCCCTTGTGTTCTAACCCTCAGAACTGTGCTTCGGCTAAGTTCCCAAACCCCAACTAAGTTCACAGCTCTCCTCTGAGTATTGTGTCTTTGGAACAGTTCTTGCCCACTGAGGGTCTCATCTTTGTTTTATACAGACACTGACCCATTGAGAACCTTCCCTACAAATCAAAAACAAGGTCAAGGTCAGAGAAATAACATCTTGGTCTTTGGTGAATAATAAAGACTTATCTTTGAGGGAAATTCTTAACATCCCTCAATGCAAACTCTCACTTAGGACTATCATATGCAGAAAAATCTTTCTCAGTGTTACAAGACAATTACCTACCATCCCTAATGGATGTATTTTGGTGGTTGAGATTGGATTGTAACCGAAGACGTTATCTCTCACAACATCAGAGAGGAAAGTCCATAACCTCACTAACGATAAGACATCTCTATGGAGGTATCATCTAGGGGTCCATAGGGTGGTGAGTGATGGTCCTCTACCTCGAACCTTTATCATCCTGTAATTAAACTATAATACAGGTAGACGACAGGTATGTATACTTGTAATTTTAAATTTTTTTCAATTATAAATTCATCTTAGCCTGGTATGGTAGCACATGCTTATAATTTTAATAAATGTATATGTGTATGGATGTTTTGTTTGAATGTATGTCTGGTACATGCAGAGGGCAGAAGAGGGCGTTGGATATGCTGGGCCTGGAGTTAGAGATAATTGCGAACCACTCTGTGGGAGTGAAGAATTGAAACTGGACCTTTCAAATTTTAGATTTCTTTAGACTCTAAAGCCATCTCTCCAGTCTTGCATGCTTGTGATCTTAGGAATCAAGAGGTTGAGGCAGGAGGGTTAAGTTTGAGGGCAGCCTAGGTTGTATAGTGAGATCCTGTCTCAAAACAACAGCAACAACAATGAAAAAGAAACTAGTCTAGGGCTGGCAGTGAGCCCAGGGATAGGGTGCTTACCCAGCATACACAAAGTCCAGGATCTGATCCCTGAGACAAAAAAAAAAAAATTAATCTAGAAATAAGCTCTTTCTCCTGAATGTGTTCTTTGCATCTTTGCAGATGATATTCCTAAATTTGATAGTACATTTGCAGTGCGGGGTTTCTCCGGTTGCTTCACATTGGGTCTTTCTAACACACCTTGTCACCATCCTGTCTTCCTCTCCTTTGCTTTAGATTTAGAATTTCCCCTAAATAACTGCTCTAGAAACTCTGAAAGTTACCTAATTAGTGATTACACTCTGCAAATAAAAAAAGAGCATTTCCCAGCTAGTTGACTCAGTCAGTTAAGAGCAGGATGCTAATAATTAGGCCACAGCTGACGGTCTGAGCTGGGGGTGGGGATGGGGTTAGTCTAAAGGGTAGGCATTTCATAAAGGGACATGTGTGGCTGTGGTTCCAAGAAAGGGGCGGGAGGATGTGCAGCCACTCCAGGACAGGAAAACAACTGCTACTTAGTAACATTACACCAGGAGAGCAGCTCCTTGTGAACAAAGAGGAAGATGAAATGGAAGGGTGGCGATGAAGGCAGAACAGGAGGCAGCAGCCCGGAGGCAGGCCGGGGGTGGCCTTTCCTCAGGCCTCTCTTTGCAGCAGGCCGTGAAGCCGTTGTCTTCACCTGCTCACTGCGGCTGGCTCACTGTGCTGATGCACGGCTTTAATTTGGGAAGCCTTTCTCCTGAGAGGCATGTCTCTTCTTGCTCTAAGTCTAAAGTGCTCCCGTGTGTGACATTCTCTGTGACAGATGTACTACAGCTATGCTTTAGCTGACTTCAGACCCACAGCTTCCTGGCACCTGAGTGGTCTGTTTGATGTCCAGGAGCATGCTTCCTTTGAGAGCAGGTATCTCATCCAAGAAGGTAAAAAGGTGCCATCCTTTTGTTCTAAAGCAACCCCTGTTAAAGTCTACAACTTCAGTTCACCCAAGGTGATTCTCTCAGAGGGTCTAATCCTCCTTTGTTGATGCACATAGATAACCTAGATAGACCCAGCCTGTGAAGAGGCATTTCTGAGAGAAATGGAGGCTTTCCCTTTTGAGCCCCTGGCCCAGACTCTTCTATTTCATAGATATCACTCTTCTCCATAAAAAGAAGGAATTTTGAAAATATCTGAACATCTTTAAGGAGACAGAATTCTCTAGCAGATCATCCATCCACAGCCTTTGCTTCCTGCAGTAGTCTGAGTCTTCGTGACTGGATCAAACATGTGACAAGCAAGACCAGTCAGCTCCACACATGGCCATCTGTGGCCATTCTGCAGCCATTCTGCATATCCATTTCTCACGGATAGGGCCCTGCCATTCTCCTCTGAATGCTAACCTTGCGCCATCAGAACCCATCTTTGTAGGAAGGTCGACGTGTGGCTGCGGGCTTGCCCTTTGACAACGTGTACCACCCGCCTTCTCCCCAGCCCCACCGACCACTCTGCCCAGCACTGAGGTCTGCTAGCGGGAACATTCTCTTGCTGTCTTGTCTAGATCAGAGAGAGAGAGATGATTTTGGCTAGAAGACTTTATGCCTTGTAGCAGGTGTTCAGTTAGAAGTTTGCAAAAGCTCAATGCTGTGTGGAGCTGGTGTGTAGAGATAGAAGGACTTTCTCACTTCAGATGGGGAGTCCTTAGGATTTTGACCTGACAGGCGATTTTTCTCCTTAAAATGTGGGAAAGGAATCTGAGGTTGTTTGATTTCTCTGTCTGTGGTTGGTTACTGTGTCTTTAGTATAAATGTGTATGTTGTCTTACATTTCTCTTAGACTCTCAGACTTAGAGGAGGAGACTTTATGCCGGGTCCTTATTGATGATTCTGTTAACAGTTATTTGAGACAGAGTGTGAACCAGCCTAACCTAGCAGTGCTGTGTCACAGTAGTTATTGATACAGTCACCATTTCCTCTCTGAGTTTTGTGATAGGTTTTAAAATTTCAGAGAACAACATAACCCGGTGGTTTCATACAAATGGGTATATGGATGTTCCATAGGTATGTTGAAGACAGTTGATGCCTTAAATCCCTGAGTAAGCAGAACTAGCCATCCCAGTAGGTTAGTGCCTCTCCTCAGGGCAGAGAGCTCGGGGCAGAAACCTCCATGCTTTCCCTTTCCCTCGAGCCTCTCCTGGGCCATCGGGCACTTTTAGATCCTGGTGCGAACTCTCTTTTTAATGCAACAAGTGCCTGTAACTGAAATACAGCCGGTTTTTATTGGCAAAATGTCCTTCTTAGTGCTAAGGCTTGGGTCTCAGGCCTCGTGATTGTTAAGCAGGCCTATCAGCAGTCCCTTTTTGTATGTTTTATTTAGAGACAGGGTCTCTAAGTTGTGTATGCTGGGCTTGAAGCCACTCTGTAGCCCCTATTCCTCAGCTTCAGAAGTTGGGATGACAGGCCTACGCCACCAGACTCAGGTTTGGGTTTCTTTACTTAAAGTGAGAATGATGTTATATTTTTCTATTGTCATCCAAGTCTCTTATGATTTGATTTAGCTTATAAATCATGTTTTAAATATAGAAAGACACTTTTAAAAGATATCACCCACCACCCCACCCCTAGAGAATCCCTATGGACATTTACACATAAAATAATGTATTCCTCTGTTTTTATGGTTGATGACAAGAACAAGGAATCAGCAACACAGTTCTCTGAGACCATGGGTACATAGATAGAAGATAGAATTATAAGAGGTGATATATATATATATATATATATATATATATATATATATAGTGTATTTGAGTCAAGATCTCTCACTAAGTTGTGTATGCTAGGTTTGAAGTCACTCTGTAGTTTACATAGATTATCATTTTATATATATAATAAAGATATGTATATCATATGATATGTATGCTACACACTATATATATATATATATATATATATATATATATATATATATATTAGTATATGTGCTGCCGAAGTGAGCACGATACACATGATCTATTTATATCTTTATTATTAAATATATAATTTATAAAATGGCTCAAGGAATCAGATCATTATATAGTATAAACAGATTATATATTATCATATATTTTCTTTATTATATATAGAGAGAAGTACTTTTAGAGCAGTTTAATAGCTTCTCATGAGATATCCCCAGTAATGAGTTTTAGTGACATTTCTTTGACATCCTTATGTACGCATGTAGAATCAGTCCTAGCAGCCATGCCTTTCCATCACCGAGTGGTAATTGATGAACTGTCAGTACGTATGTATTGATTAGACTCTTACAGAGATCATGGGATATTTTAATTTTGGAAAACTTTCTTTCCTCAGGGCGTGAAGATTACTACACCATCTAAGACTAAGAAATCACCATGGGATTATATATTTTCTGTTTACAATGGCTGTATAGACAGGACAGCCCCAGACTTCTTAGCATTCAAATCACGTTTCAAATTAATCTGGGGGAGTATTTTTTCTTTCCTGGAACAAATTGAGAAATTTCTCAAGGACTATGCAATATCTGAAGCCAAAATAAAAGGGATGAGTCTGGTGTCCCTGCTTCCAGAGTTTGAGCTGAAGAACAAACTAACCAGAAAAGATGTTCTGGCTGTGTTAGAGAACCCAACTCACATCCAGATGCTGTTAAACCTTCCGGGACAGAGGTACAAGGGCCAAGATGGAAAGGCAGAAGCTGCCACCAAGATCCAAGCCACGTGGAAAAGTTACAAAGCAAGATCTTCCTTCATCTCTTATCGCCAGAAGAAATGGGCCTCAGGTGTGATCGCCTTGGCATGGCTTTTACATTGCCACAAGACAAGACTAAAGAGGATAGTGAAGGAATCCCGACAGAGACACCTGGAGAACTTCCGTATTCGAGCCAAGGTATACCAGGCTGCCAGCTGTTAAGGCAAGCCTCGTTTTCTAAATATTTCCTGCTTGAACAAGTGCAGTAATTTGTCTCTTTATCTTTCCTTCCCTCTCCGGCCACCCTCCCCCTCAGTATTCTGCATCTATTACTCCCCTCAGTATATGATACACAAACTCAGAGCCTGGCCTGCATGCCTGCAAAATCTGTTATAATTTTTCTATAAAAGAAAATGGTCCTTGTTTTGACTATGGTAGTTGTGTTGGGAAGTCACTGTTCTAACTGCATATTACCTTTTCTATACACACAACACACAAGTGAGCACAAGCAAACACACACACACACACACACCTTCTGACACTTTAATTTGGTAGGAAAAAACATCCTCACTTGTCTGCGTTGCTGTCACCACTTTGTCAGAAAGTATTTAAGTTTGCAGACAGCCTTTTAATTAGTGCTCACAATTTCATTTATGTTTGCTTTCTCTTTTTTTCATTCATATTCTGTTAATTAAGTGAGCTGCCTCTAATCTTCCCCTGCCAGTAGCATCATGTAGCCACCTAATTAAATTAATTGGGGAAGATGTTTTAAGTATGTAATTAAATCAATTAATATAATTTATGCCTGGCTTAACTGTACAGTGGAAAAACAGCTGAAGTTTGACTAGATGCATCCACTACAGCGCCCTGTCACTGATCAATGCTCTTCTTGCTTTTCAGCATCTGGCAGCCAACTGGAGTCGCATCAGGACCTCCAGGAGGACTATTATCCATATACCATCATTAGGTATAACACTTTTGCCTGCAAATCTATCAGCAACCTCTATTACCCACCACATTATGGCTCCTTGATTGAGTTCAAGGAAGGCCCCTTGTTTTATTCAAATTGGTCTCGGCAGGAAAATGTTCTCGACATGATGAGAGTAATAACACGGGGCCCTCGCTCGAAACGGCGTTTAATTTGGGGATTAAGCAAATAAAGTCATTATGTGGGGGCTGCTATTCAGTGGAGAGGTGATTTGCTGTAATTCGCTTTCATCTGTATGAAATGAACTAAAAAGTTGTATTTTTCCCCCTGAAATAACAGATAATGTTTTCGATCTTCTTTAATGATAGAAGAACACGGGCTTGTGTGTGTTGTTGCTGTTACGCCAATAAGCCAGGATATTGCTTGTACACTGTTTTTAATCAAATGTGCAGTCAAAATGATAAGCTACATTCTCTGAAATTATTTAGTTCTAATTGCGAGCAGATGGGATGTTTTATTTGCACCTAGGGCGCCTGAGCAAAAGGAAATGCTGTGTGAACAAGAATAATTAAGAAGTTGAATAGTGTTTTTTGCGCTTAAATAATCTGCAGTTTCATGTTAATTAGCACTAATGTAATTATTTAATTACATTTATGAATTGGGGAACTTAAAAGCTGTTGTCTGAAACACAGCGGCAAAATAGGTATGCCAAAATGACATGGGGAAATTCAGAAATCTGGGCTGGAAGTTTGTCTCAGACACGAGTTGTGTCGGTGTTTGCACTGCTGGCCGCTTCCACTGCTTCGGTTTGCTTCTGTCGAGGCTGTTAAATTTCTTGAATGAGGCTGGATTTTTTTTTTTTTAATGCTGACTTAGTAGAATTTTGACAAATAGCAAACCCCACTGGATTTCAGTATTACCTGTTAGTGCTTTGTTGAGGCTCTGTAAATAGAGCAGTACAGCCAGTGATCTATTGTAGTAAAATCCTAGGCTACAGCTTGTTCTCAAGTGTGCAGATGCCTGTCTGCGTGCTTGTTCATGTGTGGTAAAGAAACATCATATCTAAACAGTTATATGGAAGAAAGATATCGTAGTTACTATGTAACTGAAACTAAGATTTTTTTTAAATTAGTAAAATTTTAATAGTAAGAAAGTAAACACAGCTTCCTAGATTATAGAGTGTATGCTTTAACCTGAGGACTTGGCGTGGGTGAGGAAATGCTGGCCCTGTGCAGAGCTTCCGGTTTTGCTCTTCTGTGCTTAGAATTGAGTGAAGACAGATCTGAATTCCATCCTAACTTATGCTTTGGTTTTGGTAAGATTACTTCTGTACACAAAATCTGCTCACACACAGAAATTGCACTCGTAATAGATTACAACCCGAGAGGCTATTCAAAGAGCCTATTAACTGACATGGGGCCTAAGAAGAAGGTGCAAGAGCTTCTGCTTCTGCAGCTAATTGTACACTTGGCCTGTTATTGTGTGGGGCTCTTGTTTTGCTTTCTCTATTTCAGAGCCCTTGTGACAGTGCTGATAAGCAGGAAGTCCCTGTCCCCTACTTTGCAATGTTGATGGCACGGAGATTATTTCAGTCACCCTTGCACAAGCTTCCCCTCCACTTTTGACCCTCCCCAAAACAACTCCTAAACCATGCACTCTACAGAGATGCCTGAGACTGTGGAATCTCTAAAGAAGTAAGAAGTGAACCTGTATCAGTAGTGTAAGCAGGGCAGTGCCAGAAACTTCTGTGTAAGTGTCACACCAGTTCAAAGGGGCTGGATGAATATTAACTAGGGGGAAGAATGACCTCATCATAAACACTGAATTACAAAGCATAATTTTAAATTTATGATTAAAGCTATTTTATTTCATATTGTGCATATGTAGTATAAATTAATATATATATCAATATGAGACCTTCACCACTGTAGGGTTTTTGTTTGCAAACAAGAGAAACACCAGTTTTCAAGGAAAATTGCTAATTGAGTATTTTTAAGAGCCAAGACCAAGCTCAGGTTGATTCCCAGTGAAGCCTGCACAGAGGCCTGCCTCACCCACTCCTCCTCCTGCTCCTCCTTCTCCTCTTCCTCCTCCCCCCCTCCTCCTCAGAGGCCTGCCTCACCCACTCCTCCTCCTGCTCCTCCTTCTCCTCTTCCTCCTCCCCCCTCCTCCTCAGAGGCCTGCCTCACCCACTCCTCCTCCTGCTCCTCCTTCTCCTCTTCCTCCTCCCCCCTCCTCCTCAGAGGCCTGCCTCACCCACTCCTCCTTCTGCTCCTCCTCCTCCTCCTGCTCCTCCTCTCCTCCTCCTCAGAGGCCTGCCTCACCCACTCCTCCTCCTGCTCCTCCTTCTCCTCTTCCTCCTCCTCCTCCCCTCCTCCTCAGAGGCCTGCCTCACCCACTCCTCCTCCTGCTCCTCCTGCTCCTCCTCTTCCTCCTCCTGCTCCTCCTCTGAGGCCTGCCTCACCCAGTCCTCCTCCTCAGAAGCCTGCGTCAGCCTCCCTGAAATGGCTCTGGGACCTTAAAATCAGTTAATAACCTTACGTCATTTCCCTTACTGTATAGGCAGAATCTTAAAATGTCTCTATATCTATATCTTTCTTCTTTTTTAATAATGTGGGGTAACTTTTTTCTTGTTTGCAACTTTCCTGGGTGAATGCACAAAGATTTCAGACAGATACACATGACTTCTTTGTCTCATGGGCCAGACACTCATTGCAACAGTTTATAAAAATTAAAGTGAAATTATTTCTTCTAAGTACATTGGAAAAAAAAAAACCAAATCAAAACAAAAATAATCACCCCATCCTATTCAATATAATTTCACTTCCAGATGCAGGTAAATTCAGTTCACCATCCCAGACTAGTTGTCGGGCTCAGGCAAGCTCTCCCAGTGCCTCACAGACTGTTTCTCTCTCACATGGACCGTTCGTGTTCTAGAGGTAACTTACACCACGCCACCAGCCATTTGGGGATGTCCTCACTTATTTGACCTTAAGATGAAGTAGCGAGAAGGTTTATAACCTACTGCTGCTGAAGACACTGGGCTTTCTGCTCTGGTTTTACACCTACAGAGATAGATGCATTCTCCAAATACTAAAAAGATGGCCTGCTGTTAACATTTTTTACTGAAAAATACTATAATGTATTTTTAAATCTAAAGTTTGAAAATAAGATTATGATATTACATATTGCAGAGTAGCCACCTTGAAAAGAGGAGTTATAAATTTGATTGACTGCATTTCAGATAGTGTTCCTTGAAGTGACAGATATTTGTAGCTATTTTTAACCTCCAGGAAGGTGGAACACAATTGACTAATTGTCCACAGAAACTGATTGGCCTTGTAATTTCCTAAGATAAAAATGGAGGCTGATCTCTTAATTGGATATTGCCTATTTTCATCATTTTTATTAATGAAATATAATTATAACCAAATAATCTGCTATGTTTCACAGCAAAAAATAGAAAACTAGGGTCTATTTTAAGAATAATCTATCAGTCAAAGAAGAAAGAACTGCAACAAAGAATCCCAATATTTCTAGAAAGAAAGGGGGGGGGGTCTAAATAAAACCTGCCAACTAATTCTGCCTGCAGCTTCTTCAGTCAGGTTATTTTCTTTACTTTTAATTTATCCCTGGCACCTCTTTGCTACAGTACATCAATTAGTGCTATTTCTAAATTCAGTGGCATTTAAAAAAATATACTGGCATGAAGTGGGCTATGCCAAGTACTGAGCTCTGAGGTTTCAGCTGAAATCTGGGGCCACTGGAAGCCAGTTACCTCTCAGCAGTGCCTCTAGCCACTCTCCCTCTAGAAAGCAAATAGAAGACACACGGAAGTGGCTTTGCTTTGTATTTTCCTCCGTGTAATATTTTATTTCATTGCCAATTGGCCAACTGATTTAACAGCTAAAACAAATGTATATAGTTTTATTTTTTCCCTCTTGACATTAGTTCGGCAAACTGTCATTGGTTTTAACATGATTAGGATGTCCAAAAGACTCCATTCCATAAAAACTGTAACTACTGATTTTGTAAAGTTCATGGACAGCTTTCTTAGCTGGCCCACACTACTGCAAAAGCCTGAAGGACAAGATAGGAAAATGTTGGTGTGCAGATGACCATAGGATCCCCCAAAGGTTGATGGGAAGGTTACTTCTTAACTGCAGTTGCTTAACTTCCAAACCCAGGAGCCGAAACCAGAGTCCCCTGTGAGGAAGGCAGGTGGACTACTACTACCAAGGACACAGACTGCAGGTCAGTCTGCCCTGTGCCTCTCGGCACACTGGCACCTCTCCACTCCAGTTTTTAGTTACCAACTCAAAGATTGGGCAGATTTTGTTCCTTAGAGTTTGAGACAGGAAGTTAGAACTTTCCACTCAGTCTTGACTGGCTTCAACATATGTTTTGGCAAGTACTATGGTGTACATAGGTAAGCTATGGAGATGCCACATTGGAGCCTTAGGTCAGAAAGATGTACAGTCAAGATCTCCGTGATTCTCTTTTCTAGAGATAGTCATCTCTTAAGATGAGACAGAGACGGTCAGAATTTAGTTTCTTGATATCACAAACTAAAATTAAAACATATTTGTATTCTTCCATGTTGTGTTCAAGTAAATTACCCAAGTCAGCACTTACCCACAGGTTTGATCAGAGTTGGCCAAATGATTCCATCATATGAAGATAACCAGTTGATCTTGACTTGCCCAACACTGAACCATGATACATAAAAATGGCACTGAAGTGGGTGCCAAGTGGCACAGGCTAACAGAATTTTCATTAGATTGATTAATTTTAGGATAGGCTTTAAAATAAACTTAATATACTATGTAAAGATCTCATCTTTGAAATCTCCTTCACAGTTGTCCTTAATATACTGATGTTTGTTTAGTAGTCCTCAGACATTTTGTCTCAGGACCCTTTACACTCAAAATGACACTTGGAGTCCCTAAGGAATTCTGTCTGTCATTATTTTGCTGTATTTATTGTAATACCAGCACTGAGGATTCTGAGGCAGGAGGATTGAGAATCTGAAGTCAGATTAGGCTTCATAGCCAGATTCTGTCTCTGTCTGGGAGATGGAGAGACAGAAAAAAGGAGAAAGGGATGAAGGGAGAAAGGAAACTAACACCAAAGAACTAAGAAGTGAACTAATAAATGCATTACTAGTATTGACTTATATTAATAATAACTATTTTCCAAAAAAAGCACATTTAGTTTGATAAGTTTGCAAATCCCTTAATAGAATATGGCTGGATTTTGGTGTTTCTGTACTCAGATTCGATATTTGAAAAGGAGAAGAATGTTTTATAGCCTTTCAAATAACTGTGTGCATTCCTCTTTGATTTTGTACCAAGTTTGGCTGAGATGATGTTACATGTTGGCTTTAACATGGAGCCTGTGCACCAATAAACTCTCAGCGACTCAGAACGTATGGGGAATGAGTTGCTTTTAAAAAGACAATTAACTTCTCAGAATCATTTTGAAAACAGTTTTGAACTTGTAGAGCACCCCACCCCCAAATGGTCTCAGGGCCCTTAGAGCCCCTAGACCATAATCTGAGACTTCCTGGCTTTAGCTGGGACAACAGAAAGTATCATCCTTTGACAGTGAATCTGTTTAATATGAGAACGTTTTCAAAACTTAGCAAACATACCTACTATATATTTTATACCTTCCTAATAAAATAATCTAGTCTTTTTCTACTGCCTCCAAAAGACAACTATTAATTTTAGCTAAACTGGCACTGCATATATATTATGTAAATGGCTTAGCTGTGATCTCTCATAACCTCTTGCTTCATAATTCTTGATTTCTTGAATCTTGTGCTCTCACATTGGTCCAAGTCACTAAAACATGGCTGTAACCCTACTGTCTATATTATGGTCTCTGCATTATTACAAGTCACATGTGAGGTCTGTCACATGTACCTTTTTACTTTTAACCACTGGAATGTCAAAGCTTTTGTCATCAATGGGAGCAGTTCCAGGTTGCCTCTGGGATAATGTCTGTGTCGCTCAGCTTCTACCCAATATGCTTTCTTGAATAGAAGAAAAGGCATGGAGTTACTAGTACAGCTGTTATAACAACGTGGTAGGATGTGATGTGTTCAGTATCACCAGTTACAGTTCAAAATGGAAAATAAAAAGGCTGGGATCTACTGCATCAGACCATCCAACTTACCTGGATGACTAAGCACCTAGTTGGCAAGAGTCACCAAGAGCTTCTCTTCAGCTCTTTGGGCACCACTGTAAGGGATACCCCTTAAAAAGAGCAGCTAAGTAACAGTCAACCCCAGGATAATGAGCTAAGTAATGAGCTAGCAGTTCATGTGCTCTCCTACAACAATGGGGGCCTTCCAGGAAGGCCCTCCAGTTTGTATCATATGGTCTTATCTGTATTCTTCATTTCTATGGTTGCACTGAAAGAAAAGCCAGTACTAGAAGAACTGCTGGTTACAAAGAAGCAGTCTGCATCACATGCTAGGTGTCTATGGAAGTGTAGCACTGGAGAAGTCAGGGTGGGGGCAGGGAAACCATTGCCAGTAACCAACACCGAGCACCACAGATTTAGTAAAGACTAGACTAGTGGAGTCATGTGAGAGTCAGCTAGCTTACTAGTGTCCTTCTTTGATGTGAAGTGGGGACGCTCATACACTTTACTCCTTATGTGGGGCAAGATGGAACATTCTATAAAACTGGGAACAGCTGACTACAGTGGGACACACCTCTTATCCTTGCTCTCAGGAGGCAGAGGCAGGCAGATCTCTATGAGTTCAAGGATACCCAAGTCTGCACGGAAAGCTCTAGGCTAACCAGGGTTACATAGTAAGATCTTGCTTAAAAATAACAACAATACAAAACAAAACAAAACAAAAAACAAACAAAACAAAAATCAAAAACAAAATAAACAAAAGATACCTGAGAATAGTTTGCAGGTGATAAGAATAGCCACAAGAAAGGAAACCAAGAAGGCTGAAGGCCCCTTCCTGCCACTTCTGAGTTTTTCTATGACGATACAGACCCAGAACATTTTACAAATCCCTCTTGCCACTCTTTTTTTGTTTGTTTGCTTGTTTGTTTGTTTTGGTTTTTTTGAGACAGGGTTTCTCTGTATAGCCCTGGCTGTCCTGGAACTCACTCTGTAGACCAGGCTGGCCTCGAACTCAGAAATCCACCTGCCTCTGCCTCCCGAGTGCTGGGATTATAGGCGTGCGCCACCACGCCCGGCCCCTCTTGCCATTCTTTAAATTTTCCATAAATTCTCTAGATTAGTAAGCACAACTGTGGAGTGAAAGGCTGTGAATGAAGAGCGTGCAGGAGCCAAGGAGCTGGGGATACGCCTGACCGAGCCTAAGTAAGATCCTCGGGCACACCGTGGTCACTCCTGTTCACTCGTTCACTGAGATCCTGTCTTATAACGTGGACAGCAAAAGAGGAAGACACACAGTGTCAACCTCTAGCCTATGCCCCACACACAGGTGCACACGTCCCACGCATACATACAAAGAAAGAGAAAAGGAAGGGAGGAAGGAGAAAAAGGAAAAAAGAAAAGGAAGGAGTTGTCAGACACAAGGGCCTACCAGCGACATAAAGAAGGGCTGTGTTCAGATAGCTCTGATAGTTTTGTGCTTATAGAAATAATAACGATCCTGAATTTATATGAAGGTTTGCTTTGAGATTTTAGTCTGACTCAGCTGAGGTTAGGAGATGAATATTAATGAAGGGGATACTTGATGTCATAGCCTGTGCTGGGCATCCTGCCCCGGAGGGAGGATGTCTGAGAAAGGTGGGTGGATCTTAGTGGAAGCAAGCTACAGACTTGGTGTCTTAAAACAGTGCAAATAGTCTGGGCATGGTGACACATGGCTTTAATCCCAGAACCCAGGAGGAAGAGCCAGGTAGAGCTCTGTGAGTTCAAGGCCAGCCTGATCTACAAATAGAGCTCAGGACAGCCAGGGCTCTGTTACTCAGAGAAATCCTATCTAAAAAATTAAACAAAACAAACCAAAAAACAAAACCAGTGCAAATAGAAGCTGGAGAGGTGGTTCCATAGAAGTGTTTCCTGCTACTATAGAACAGTTAGTTCCCAGCATACCTGTTAACCAGCCTGATCTACAAATAGAGCTCAGGACAGCCAGGGCTCTGTTACACAGAGAAATCCTATCTAAAAAAATAAACAAAACAAACCAAAAAACAAAACCAGTGCAAATAGAAGCTGGAGAGGTGGTTCCATAGAAGTATTTCCTGCTACTATAGAACAGTTAGTTCCCAGCATACCTGTTAAGCAACTCACACCCACCTGTAACGCCAGCTTCCAGGGTCAGAAACCCTCTTCTTCAGACATACATTAATTAATTAATTCATTCATTCATTCTCTCTCTCTCTTTCACATACATACACACACACACACACACACACACACACACACACACACACACACATGCTCGCACATAGAAACCCTCTTCAGACATACATTCATTCATTCATTCACTCATTCTCTCTCTCTCACACACACACACACACACACACACACACACACACACACACACACGCTCACACATATCAGAAACCCTCTTCTTCAGACATACATACATTCATTCATTAATTCATTCATTCTTTCTCTCTCTCTCACACATGCTCGCACATGTAATGTTTTATTTTTTAAACACAAGAGAGTATATTGCAATTCTGTGACTCAGAAGTCTACAGGGGACTAAAATAAAAATTCCAGTAGTGCCAGGCGTGGTGGCACACGCCTTTAATCCCAGCACTCAGGAGGCAGAGGCAGGCAGATTTCTGAGTTCGAGGCCAGCCTGGTCTACAAAGTGAGTTCCAGGACAGCCAGGGATATACAGAGAAACCCTGTCTCAAACAACCAAAACCAAAACCAAAGCCAAAAAAAAAAAAAAAAAAAAAAAAAAAAAATTCCAGTAGAACTGTGGTTTTTGTTGGAGGCCTGATGGGAAGATAGGGTTTGTTTTTTTTGAACTTGTAGACATTATTCACAGAAGAATTCATAAAGATTCTTGGTCCTCTCTCCCCATCTTTAAGGCCGACAGCTCCTTGCGTCTCCCTTGGACTGTCTCTCTCCCCATCTTTAAGGCCGACAGCTCCCTGTGTCTCCCTTGGACTGTCTCTCTCCTTACTTGTTACCCTCCTGACTGCCTCCCCCACTCTTAAGGACTCTTGTTGTAAAAGGTGTACCTAGAAAATGCAGAAGTCTTTTTGTTTTGAGGTCAATGGTTAGCAACCATATTTCCCTTTGCAGGTAGCCTATCATATACATAGGTTCTAGCATTAAGATGTCTTCCTGCCACAAAACCAGAAAATTAACATGGAAAGTTATTAAAGAGCTGTTTTCTCTTCTATACTTTTATGCTACCATTTGGAGAGTCTTCTCTTGTATGTTATATATTTAAATTGGTCATGTGAGTGAAATATAAAGTAGATGGAATGTGTAAGAATTTACAGATTTAGGTGACCTTGGACAAAGCCCTGATCCCTGATTTCCTCCTCTATAACAGGATAAGGTTGAGGTTTTATCCTAGTCTGACTTGACCTAACTGTACCTTTGTAGTTATATTCTTTTTTATTATCAATTTATTTATTTACCTTATATCCCGATCAAAGCTTCCTCTCCTCCCAGTCCCTCCCTCTCTCCTCCCCTCCCTGTAACCCTGGAGGGCTACCATGGATATCCACCCGCCTTGACATGTCAAGTTTGTAAGACTAGATGCATCTTCTCCTATTGAGGCTAGACATGGCAGCCCAGTTCGGGGAAAGGGATCCAAAGACAGCCCCTGTCCTGCTGCTGTTAAGGTCCCCCGTAAAGACCAAGCTGCGTAATTGTTATACATGTGCAGAGGACCTAGGTTCCTCCTATGTATGCTCTCTGGTTGACCGTTTTGTCTTTGTGAGCCACTAGGGGCCCAGGTTAATCGATTCTGTAGGTTTTCTTGTGGTGTCCCTGGCCCCTCTAGCTCCTTCAATCCTTCCTCCCTACTCTTCCACAGGAGTCCCTAAGCTGCCCCTAATGTTTGGCTGTGAGTCTCTACATCTATTTCCATCAGTTGCTGGGTGAAGCCTCTCAGATAAGAATTATGCTAGGTTTCTGTCTGCAAGAACAGCAGAATATCATTAACAGTGTCCGCCGAGGTGGGCTCCTGCTCCTGGTGTGGGTCTTAAGCTGGGCCAGTCATTGGTTGGCCATTCCTCAATTTCTGCTCCATCTTTATCCCTGCACATCTTGTAGGCAGGACAAATTTTGGGTCAAAGGGTTTGTGGCTGAGTTGTCCCAATCCCTCCATTGTTAGTCTTGCCTGGTTACAGGAGTTTGCTGGTTCAGGTTCTATATCCCCCATTGCTAGGAGTCAGCTAGGGTCTCCCTCCTTTATTCCTTGGAGTGTAGTTATATTCTAAAGTATGATTTTTCAGTGACACAGACACAGTGCTCAATACCCCAAAGCCACAGTTGGGGTTCTTGCTGATGCTTGCCTGGTTGTTCTCACCGTAGTATTTAATCTATGCTACCAGCACTGTAAGAGCTTTCACCTGTCATCAACAAATGTACCTTGTGGATGTGCACATACATAGCATACATACACACATGCATGTACACACACATACCCACTCACACATGTACATGTCAATAAAAATCTAAAAATGCCTGCCTACTTTTGCTTTATTGGCAGTGTATACATTGCATGTCATGGGATGTCCATGTTTCTTATCACAGAATATGTCCTGTCCCTTGGAAGTACATATATCTCATAACATTAAAATACCTTATCTTTCATATTATCTTTCCTACTATGAAATTTTCAAAGTGTTTTCATATCTGTTATTTCAATTGATTCTCTTTAACAATTTTCTGAGAGTGCTAACAGAAAATGGGTGTATGAATAGGGCTAAGTAGCCAGTTCTTACAGCTTTGTGTATGTGTTTACATCCTTGATCAGCGGTAAAGAGGTACCAGTAATTTGTTGGAAGGCTGGCCTCAAGCACATGAATGAAGCCCAGACTTACTCCTGTGCTGCACATGCGACTACAAAGTGATCAAAGGCCTTTTACATTTTAAATTGGACATCATCTGAATGAGGAAGCTCAGGTTTCCTTTTATCTTTACTTTAGAAAGAAGATGTAGGCACGAATGGTCTCAGGAATGTTTTTACATCACACTCTATTCCTCAAGCATTTTCCTTATCTTTTTATCGCCTCAATATATGTTATTTGCTAATATGTCTTCTAGGACATTTACCTGAATAGATTAAATGTAGATATACAAAATCCTAAGAGTTAAAATATCACAGCCATGCATAAGAACAACATTGAAATCCTACCTACCTCTGTTCACTTTCACATTTGGAGTGGTTCCCTAAATTATTTGAAAAATTAATAGTCATTTTCTAAAATGACTCAAACCATTCATTGGTCCTTCTGTCTCTTTAATTTTTAAGTTCATGTACATAAAACAGAGAGACTTTCAGATGAATTATAAACTCATTTGCTTTTCCGATGTTGTCTGGTGTTTAAACACTGACATCAAAGCAAAGAAGCAATTATCAGAGTTCATTTGGTCTGAAGCCCCCTTGCATGAATTGCTATAGTTTTCCTTATGCTGAAAAAGCAATATGCCTCATCTCCTGGATTTGTCTGTGAAGCCCCTTTCTCTGCAGCAGTTGCACCACAGGCTTGTGTTGGGCTCAGTAACCACAAGGAGGCATGGAAGCATCTCTCAAAACATGGGAGGTGGTTTTAGTTTTTAAGAGAATTCTACCTTCTGTTCATTGCAGCACCTCTTCCTGCTTGTGAGGGTGCATGGCTCAGGGTTAGACCCACTTGTTTCTAGAGGCCTGATGCGAGCAGAAGCTGCTGCTCCTTCGTGGGGATTTCTGGACAGTGGGGACATGTGTGTTTTTCCTCTGTCTCATCTCTAGTAAAAACAAAGGAACCATGAGACTTTCTTAGTACTAACAAAGTAAACGCCTTGACCTTTCTTGCCCTTTGAAAGTTAAAAGTTCCTCTGACAAACAGCTTCTTTAATAAGTGAGTTCCTTGAACAGATGTTTCTGACACCAAAGGGTTTGACTGAACCCTGTATAGCATGATTCTGTGATCCAGCTTCAAAGTGCCGCATGGTTTTAAAGCCAAAGCAATTCCTTCAGCCCGAACCTAACATTCTTAGATATCCTGACCACTCACATTAAATGTCAGATGTTTTCTCCACGAATTTGTAATTTTGGTATCAGGAGCTTTGTTGGTATTGAAAAAACAAGAGCCTCTATTGCAGAGCTTGCAACATAGTGCGTCTTCCACCCTGGCTGCATGCAAAGTGCAGACTGAAATCTTAGGAGTTTATTGTTTCTGCAAGATGCTGCAGAGGGAATATATTTTGACCTAAAAAATAAATGCAGACTGTGCCATTCTGAGATTCCCATCTGCTGCTCCTCTGTATCAGTATGCTGCCTCTACTTTGACACTTTGTTTGCCTTTTAGGGTACTCCCAGTATGTGAGAAAACACATTTCTGATTTGGACGTAGAGCAGAACATGCAGCTGGGGAGGCTGTGCGACATCATAGGTACAGTAAATAGTTTTACATCAATGACTGTCACAACCTTAAAGCAGATATTGGTAAAGTATTCATTATTTCTTATTTCCACCCTCTACAAGGAAAGAACTTAACATTCTAATTATTTTCTGATTATTTTAAGTAACATATTTACAGTGAAATCAACTTGAATTTTAAAATGTTTGAACAATTACTCAAATAGTTTTCTAAATTCTTTTTTGAATAACAGTTTCTCTCCAATAGACTCAAATAATTTGAGTTATTGGGTTCTTGTAGTGAATGGAGACAAAATTCTCTATGTGTGTCAAGAATGTCTATTCTATCTTCTGGGCAGAGTAAAAGTGGTGCCCAAGAGCGGTGTCTCCACTGTGAGAGTGACTGAGAAAGCATGTGCCTTGTGGAAGGAATGCCTAGAGATGCGAGCCTGGGATCAATGGAAATGTCTCTGCAGGAGTCAAGTGCTGGAGGGAGCTCTTTAGTCACCTCCCGGCTCAGACCTGGGTCCAGGAGAGAGAAATACACAGATGCCAAGGCTATAAAAAAAAAAAAAGATTACAAGCATATGCAATAAATCAAGTCAGTTTGTGAGGAACTGGCTCAAAATTAAAGGTTAAATAAAAATTAGATTTTTAGAAGTTTATAAGAACTTTTTTGTTAAAATATAATTGCTTTGTCCCTTATTTAAGCAATACAAGGAAGAATTTTATATTATCAGTGGCCAACTTAGCTGGATCCCTGGAATGGCATACTTTAAATGATTCATAGATATTTCAATATCATTATTATTTTATAAATGCCATTTGGTAACAAAAATACATCAGTACTAGAAATTTACAGTGTCCTAAAATAATAATAGTATAATTGCTTTAATATGTTATCTAGGCACCGATGCTGTGTTTCTGCATTACACAACAACAAGCCCTTTAGTGATGTGAGATTGATTTGTTAGCACTGAGCTATTCCAGCTAAAAGCCTGGCTGGCTAGAACCACTGAGGTGCAGCAGAGGGCAGACTTTGCTCTGATTTATTTGAATTAATTTTTTTCCTCAGCTTTTTATATACCCTTCTATATATAGTACAAACCACCACAAAGGAGTATTTTTATAGAAGTTCCTTATTATAGAAGAAAAAAGTATTAAGCTATGGATTTTGAATTATCCAGTAATTCTGTCTGTACCTTCAAAGATAACATTTTGCAGCTATAGACATTTCTGAGAGATCGTGCCATTTTCTGGTACATTATCGTTCTGACACAGCAGTCTGACCACACAGTCTCTTCAAGAGCAGGGCAGGGCAGAGGGGACCACCGATGGCAAAAGTGCTTTCTTGTGAAATAAAAATAGGAAGAGGAAATGAAAAATGATTTGGGAAAGAAAACACTTATTCTGTTAATTTCTAGTAAAGGGCATTGGTTTTTCTGCTTATTCAGGAGGGAAGTAGAGACTATCTGATCACACTGCTAAAACTTGCTCCTGGATATTGGCTGTGACATCAGGATTGTCTGGTAAAGGCCCTTTAGCTAGTACCTTTCAATTTCTAGATGAGTGACAGAGGAACTGATTTTGACTGCCAATCAAATAAACTTTCATCTTCATAACTGATCCTTTCCATAGCTAACAGTTAATTAAATTTGTAGGTTCCTAGTAAAATCACACATACCCTGTATATTACAGTTAGTGATGTATATTGCTTTGGCATAAATGAACAATAAAAGTGCAATTCTCAATTTGGTTTCTGATTATTTGAAGCCTAAAGAGTTCTTTCCAAGCAAAATTTTTCTTCTGTTACTATAGCTATTTTTGTTGTTTATATCCTATCCTTTTATGTTTTTCTTTAAAAACAAAACACAAAAATCAAAGCAACAATAAGAACCCACATTTGCCTTTTAGGCCCACTAGTTTGGTAAGACACTTACTTTCTTCTCCAAAACACAAGGCTAGCAATAAACCACTTGATCAGTCAGCAACTGGATACAAATTATTTACTTACTGTCTGTCCAACTACTTTATTTTGACATTTATATGGCAATCTGGTTTCAAAATAAAATGGTTGCCCCTTAAATATTTACATATATGGAACATACCAGCCTTTCACCGGGCCAGTTTAAGAGATACTTTGTCTTCATAGGGAGAGATTTTTCCTGCATGCCATATATCTCACTAAGTGAGGAAAACATTCAACCATCTAAATCTCTGTATTCTTCTAAATCCCCAGCTAACCATGCGGGCTTATTGAGTAATTCCTGTGTAGTCTACATTGTACTGTGTCTTGGGGGACATGCAGAATATGAACCTTGAATTTAAGGGGCCTGGTGAGGGCTGATGGGAACTCAGTTGGGAGAGTGCTTGCCTAGCATGCATAAAGCCTTGGCTTTGACCTCCATCCAGCACTGCATAAGCCTAGCCTGGGAGTGTAACCCATAATACCAGCACTTAGAGAGTGGAGGCAGGAGAGTCAGGAGTTCTAACCCAGATTCTACTGCATAGTGAGTTAAAGGGCAGCCTGGGCTACATGAAACCCTGTCTCAGGGGGGTAAAGGCAGGGGAGCTTGGATTAAAAGACTGAAAATTTAGCAGAGATAACAGATGATACCACTTCATCATAGTAAATCAAAGGATTGATCAAAAGGAGCCCAGCTGCAGAGGGCCTGCATGACTTGTGCACAGGAAATGGCTGCTCCTAAAGGCTTGGTGTCTCCATCCACTAATCCCTAGGTTTCCTGGGATATCAAGCTTTTTTCCTATTCATAGCTAGATCAGTTAGTTATTTTATGAACTAATAGCTCCACTGGCTGCTAATTTCCATCTGCATGCCCTAGAATGTTCTGCAGCACAGAGTGAGTAATCTCATCTCACTATTCCATTTGAACCAGATAGTCAATTAAGACTTTTTCTATGTGTGAGGTAAGAAACACACCTTAAGGAAGAAAGTAGTTGGGGCAATGTTTTCTTTGGACCAGTAATCATTAGATTTGCTACTGAAGTAATATATTCCTGTCCAGGATAGGGTGGGTTTCCGAGGGAATCACTGATGGTCATCATGAGCCCATTTATTCTACCAAGTCCTTCCCCGAACTGGCCCTGTCAAATCCAAGCATAGGGTGCCAGTGAAATTTCATCAGCTTTCTAAAGTTAATGGGTCTGCTTTATAATTTGCTGACCTGAATGGGATTCATTCCCAATGATGTTAAAGGGAATGGTTAAGTCAGATCCCTGTGCATTATCTGAACGTTTGCTTCACGGTCCCTCCAAGACTTGTGTCCTTTGTTGGTGGTAGTGTCTTCTTTATTAGAGAAACATAGTACAGAGGGCCTCTTTAGAGTACGGAGACATGCAAAGCCAATGTAAATGAACTTGGTGTGGCTTTGGGATGTGCTCTTTGTTTTAAACCACTGTAACATCAATTGGATGCCTGAGTTCCAATTGAGTCACTTACCTTTATATTAGTAATTAACTTTGTGCCTGCTATTTCTTAGATGCCAACGTCAATGTCATCTACATCTGTTCCCATCCTATGACGGATGAATTAAAGCTGTACTACAAAAAACTCCTGAGTCTACAAGCAGCTGTCAAAACGGGGTACTATGGGGATAGGACTGACCTGAAGAACAGGTTCAGAATTATCACCCCTGAAGCTGTAAACGTCTTCACTGTGAGTTTGTCTTCTAATTACTATGGCTTCAGGGATGTAGTAAAATTAAATTGGAAATTTTATAACTTGCAATGCTCTGGTACACATCAGTGAAATATTATTGCAAGTTTAACAGCTTTGCTGATTAGACTACTAGTTGGAGTGTAGGAAATAAATACCAGTTTAACTTTCAAACTTAGCTGAGTTGCCCCTGTCCTGTTTCTTTGGCAGAGCCTAATTGCAGCTCATGGGAGGTACAGCCAAATGGGTAGATTTACAACTCCTATCACCCCTTTTCTTAATCTCTGTGGACAGTGAAAGGCTCCCTTATACTCTTGGGATCTTCTTATACCCTCATCAAATGCTGGCCTATCCAGACATAAAGCTACTCAGGGACAGAGTGTGGATCAGGGCCTCCAGTTTATTGGATTCTTAGCATGTATCTTTCATTTGAGTTTTATACAATGTGGCAACACTGAAATCATTGTGTTCTTTTATGGATTCAGAAACCAAAACTCATTTTCTAGACCAGATTGTGAACCAAAAACCTGTCTCCTGTAGGTCACTATTGCCCACTGGAATAACTGCTTTATTTGTGGATGACCCAGTGACCTTGGACAAGCCTCTTTTAGCGTTCTTGTCCTCTGTTCTTCATATGAGACAGGGGATGGACTGGGTAACTCCAGAGTGCTCCCCACATCTCTCCCTGACAAGGTTGCCCTGGCAGTGGCCTTTCCACTTCCAATCTAGAGCCAAGTAGCAGCACCCTTCACAGCATGAGCTCCGGCTGTGGCAGGTCTGCATCCTGGCTGGCAGAAACAGGTAGGCAGATTTGAAGTGCTTAATATTGCTTCTTGAAGCTTAAATTCAAATTATTTGAGTGATTAATCTCTCATAGGCAATCAACTTCTTAAAACACAAAAATTAAGCTCCCCCTTTTAGATCAGTTCTGCTCCTGTTTAGCTGTTGCTTTCTTTCTTTTTAATGGGTCTGAGAGATTGTGGCAGTGCTGGTTTTCATTCAAATGGATGGCTTTGAGGAGATTTTTTAAAGCCTGCCAAAAATCTGTTTGTGCATCTCTCAAAGTTACTATATAAAGCTAAGATTTAATGGAGTGTGCTTGTAAGTGTGCAAGAGTCATCATGCCAAATTTGGAGTATTTTAATATTTCTGAAGGCTATCTTTGTCACAGGTCAAAAATAAGAAATAAGTGGTGGTAAAGAAAACTAGCCATAAGGAAAGGAATTAGGAACAGTCTAGAATCTTTGTCATCTAGGATAATCTCCTGTCTAGAACTGATGAAGCAGATTTTCTCTTAATGGCTTCACAAGACCTCAGGTCAGTGGCATGCCCTCTGCTACCACTTACTCACACCTGAGTCTTGAAGCACACACTGAGGATACTATTGTGGTGCCATCGTGCCTGAAGATAACAGCTGGCATGCCCA
The DNA here is from genome assembly GCA_902729485.2 of Mus minutoides. Lineage (NCBI taxonomy): Eukaryota > Metazoa > Chordata > Mammalia > Rodentia > Muridae > Mus > Mus minutoides. Next base: position 314,287 of record LR753378.1, read on the forward strand.
GACATGACATGGAGCAGGAGAGCATGCTTGTCAACAAGAGATGTGTAAATCTTGAGGAGACAGAAATCTACCCAAGCTGGGACAAGTACTCAGAGCTTAAACTTGGTTCTTGTATCTGCTTTCCTCTCTTCACAGTACATAAGCACCTAGGCCTTCACTTTTTGTAGGATGGACATACCAGCTGTGCTAACTGGAGTCACATCCTCTACTTTATGGTCAGAGCTGTGTAACTTCAGACAAATCATTCATCTACATAGCAAGGACTGCTATATAGACCAAAAGAGAGATGATATGGCAAACACTTTGAGCTTCTACTTTAAGGGTTTATTTTATTTTTAAGACAGAGAGAGAGAGAGAGAGAGAAAGAGAGAGAGAGAGAGAGAGAGAGAGAGAGAGAGAGAAAGAGAGAGAGAGAGAGAGAGAGAGGAGTGCTCACTGAGATCAGAAGAGGTTGCTGCATCCTCTAGGGTTAGAGCTGTTATGAGCCACCTGATGCGGGTGCTGGGAACTATACTTGAGTCCTCTGGAAAAGCAGCAAATGCTCTCCTGAGCCATCTTTGCAAGTCCAGCTTTGAGCTTCTTATTCTATCATCAAATCCCTGCTATACATTAAGTCAGTGGTTCTGGGTGTACTTTATTTGTTTCATATTTCCACACAGAAGTAATTTGAGGGAAAGGAAAGCAATTGGGAAGGCAGGACAGGTGATCAGTAACCACAGCTGAAACCAAGTGTCAACAGCGAAAGAAACTGGAGGTTAGAGATCTGAGGCCCAGACTTCACATCCTGACTTGGAGGAGGGGCCCAACAATAAATTAACTAAGTCTTCTCAGAGGAACTCTGGGTTTTTCCTCCCCCTGTCCCCTTTTTGGGGGATAAAGTACAAGATAAAGTTCTACCATCGCAGTCATTTTTAAGAGTTCAGTTCAGTAGTGTTACGTACATCCACACTGCAAATCTTACGCATTTAAACATTACATTATAAATATGGAAGTGCTCTGGCTTTACTTAGGCGTTCTCTCAGAGCTGGAAAGACACTTGACTATAAGGAAGGAGCTGAGTTTCAGGAAGGCAGAGTGCTCCATGTTCACCTTCTTAACTCTAGGCTGTGAACTGAATGAGAAGCCATGAAAACAGACACAGAGATACTGCTAAACACACTGTGCCCAATAGTTAATTCAAAGTCAGTGACTCTTGTTTATGTCATATGGCACAAACGTCCTGTAGCCTCAATGCTGACTACACAGCCTGTACACTCTGCACTATACATGCCTTCATAAACAAACTGAAATTTGTTTTTTTGTGTTGCTTATGTGTTTGCATGTTTTGCCTGCATATGTCTCTGTGTCCCATCTGTGCTTGCTGCCAACTGAACCCAGAAGAGGGCATTAGATCCACTGAAACCAGAGTTTCAGGCAGTTGTGTGCTCCCATGTGATTGTTGGGGGCCTAACCCAGGTCCTCTATATGAGCAGCAAGTGCTCTTAACTACTGAGTCATCCTCCAGTCCCAAACAGTGCCATCTAACACTGCCAAAAATACCTCTGCTCATCTGGAGACCGAAGTGTAGTATGAATTACAGTGAAGTACAGTGTTTTTATTCTATGTCTTAAAGTTTCTATTGTTATGATAAGCACTGTCCACAAGCAACGTGCAGAGGAAAGGGTTTATTTTATTGTAGAGCTTAGAGTCTATCATGAAGAAAGGTCAGTGCAGGAAGTGAAGGCAGGAACCTGGAGGACAGCTGCTGACTGGCTTGCTTTCTATGACTTGCCCCAGCCTACTTTTTCATACAGGCCAGGACCACCTGCCCAGGGAAGCATTAGCCCCAGTGAGGCAGCTGTGTGCTACCATGTGATTGCTGGGAAACTAACCCAGGCCCTCTGCAGGAACATCAGTGAGGGCCTCTCACATCCATCTTCAATCAAGAACATGCCTCACGGGCTTACCACAGCCAATCTAGTGGGGGTGTTTCCTCAGTGAGGTTTCTCTTCCCAGATGACTCTAGCTTGGGTTAAGCAAACAAAAACTAACAAACATACATATAAACTGTGCTGCTTTTATAGGAATATGGAGAGACAACTCAGCTGACTGCTCGTCCAGAAGACCCGGGTTAGGTTCCTTATCCACCTGGGGCTCACAAGCAACTATGACTCCAGTATGAGGGGATCACATGTGCTCTTCTGCCTTCCATGGGTCCCTGCAAAAACAAACACTCTGCACATAAGGCCACAGAGGCACACACACTAATAAAAATGTGTTTAAAATGCTGCTGAGTTGCTGAGTCATAGTTTTAAAAATCTTTCAATTAATTTTGGCTTGGGATAATAATTTCTGAAATGTCCCTATGAACATTTTTGGCATTTTGTATTTATGCAAAGTAGCATTTTCAACATTGATGACAATAAAATAAAAATATTGATAAACTCTGACAAAATAGTGAAAATGTTCTATGCCCTGCAGCATATTCCCCAAGACTTAATTTTTTATAAAAAATGGACAAGCATATAATCTCATTAGTATATGAATTTGCTTTTAACTTTAATAAGTGATAAAATTATATATATATATATATATATATATATATATACCAAAGAATTGTTTCAAAATAAATTTTTGATTTATTATTAATAAAAGTTTGATTTGTATAACTATTTTATAAGCGCTTGGAGTTGTATCAGATTGCTCCTGGGAATAGGGATGACAAGTAGAAAAAACTTGAAGCAGTCCTGCTCTAAATCACCCAGCAAGTTGCAGATTCATTCGAGACTGATTTCTAGCTCATATCTCTTGTCACACACTTAGAAGTTATAGATCCAGAAACCATTTATGAACAGATGCACTGGATATTCTTAAACACAGTCATTCACATTTCTGTGTTTACATAGATAAATTTTCCTTAAAATTATGCTACCTTCTAAAACCCCTTGAATTCCCTTAAGGATCCAGTACCTTTGCATGACATTTTAATTGTTTAATTGTTTTATTTTTAAGAAGGTTTTCTCTATTAAAAATTACTATCATGGGCTGGTGAGATGGCTCAGTGGTTAAGAGCGCCGACTGCTCTTCCCAAGGTCCGGAGTTCAAATCCCAGCAACCACATGGTGGCTCACAACCATCTGATGCCCTCTTCTGGAGTGTCTGAAGATAGCTATAATGTACTTACATATAATAAATAAATAAATCTTAAAAAAAATTACTATCATTTTTATTATTGTCCCAATGTTATGCATGTTCATGATCTTATTTCATCCTTGGAGCAACTCTAGCATACAGGTAATTTTTTCACTCTAGTTCTAATACATAAAGAAATGGGCTTATGGAGTCTAAGTCATATATAAATTTATATATATATACTAGAACTGGATTCAAAGCTCAGCTGTATTTGATTACAGACTCAGCACTTCCTTAGGTTTCATGCTACCCCTTCTATAATAGGAAATGGAAACACTGTAGCACGCTTACAGTAGACTTAGTCTAAGGTTCTAATATTCCATCCTTGGGCAATGACTTTTCCATGCCACTCTTCACCTTATAAAAGCCTCACTGTGCCTTACCCTCTACCTACTCTCCCTTTTTCATGATGGTGACTGTGCCATTCATCAGGTGCTTACCGTGTCCCATGTACTAGATCAATACTTGACAGTGCATTATCTCATTCAGTCCTCACAACATCCCTAAGGCTGGTACTGCTATCCTCATCTTACGATGAGGAAATGGAGACTTGTAGAAAACAAATAACTTTAATATAGATTAAAACATGTAGAAAGAGAGAGGAGAAAGGGAAGGGAGGAGGGAGGGATAGAGAGACAGAGGGGAGAGAGAGGGAGAAACAGACAGACTGGAAGAGAAGGAGGGAGGAAAGGAGAGGGAGGGAAAGAGGCAGAGAGGGAGGAGAGAGGGAGAGACAGACAGGGAGGGAAGAGGGAAGAAGGAGGGAGTGAGGGAGGGAGGGAGGGATGGAGGTCTTATTGTGCTGAAACATGGTGTATGAGGTTTGGTGAGCACTGACCATCTAGCTGTCCTCTCCCCCTGCTAGACATGAATAGAATTCTTGGATTGAATGAATCAACCACAGGAATTTCTGAGCCACGTCTACCTAGTCAAAATAGGGTTTTTTAAAAATTTGTATTGGAAAAAAATTTAAATATTTCTGAAAATTTCAAATATTTTCTCTTCAGGAGTGACTAGAACCACTGATAATTGCTGTAAAGCACATGCTCTCTGCAAAGGATTTTGTGGTAAAATGTGTGAGGAGGCTATCATATCAAATGCCTTGCTCCTTTGGAAACATTTAAAGTGTTGCCAGATTAGGAGTCTATATAGATTCTGTGTAGAAAAGAACACTGGGCCCTTCTCCTTCTTTTTTTTTTTTTTTTTTGGTATTGATTTTCCAGACGCTTTAGTGTTAAACCATGCCAGAAGTGTTGTGGAGATGAATCACTATTATCCAAAGGCTGCCAGCCTCTTTTCCTTCTGACAGAAGGATAATTCCACGTGGATCAAATAAATACAGATGTGTAGTAATTAGTTCTATTCCCAGTGAGCCTATTTCCAACACACTAAAGATGTGAGCGATTATGGAACCTCACCCCAACAGCTTTTATCAATTTAAACTGCTAAACAACAGGGTAGGTCATAACCCAGCCTGCTATTAATAATGTATTTATTATGTACAATATAACAAATTGGGGTAGGGCCTAGAAAAAGATTCCTTTTAAGAGGAGTGATTTGATTGTCCCCCAGAAACATCACATGTGTCTGGCCACTCAACTGATGTACAGTCCCAAGGCAATCAAAAGAATAAAAAATCTCATCCAAGGAAAAGAGGCCTACATCGTGGGCGGGATACTCCACAGAGACGACTTAGCAGTGGCTGATATGCTGAATGTCCCCATCCTGGGCTCAGAGCCTGAGCTGGTTCACCTTTACAGTGCCAAGTCTGGAAGCAAGCGGATCTTTGATAATGCTAATGTGCCAATGCCTCCTGGAATATATGACATCTATACTTACCAACAGGTATGTAGGGTAGCTTTCTTTACTCAAGTATTTTCTGTCCCCTTGACCTTGTACAACTTCAGGTGATGTAGTTCCAGCCCTGCCCAGTGAAGATTGTGTGAATGCTGAGTCACTCGAAGGGATCTTCACATCTCATGTTGTTTATGTTCTCTTTGTTTTCTATTCTGTGAACGGAGCCCAGGGCCTCTCCCATGGTAGGTAAGTATGACAGGTCCTTATCCTCAGCTCTCTTTAACTTTCTGAGACAACCTTTCATTAAGTTACCCAAGCTGGCCTTGAGCTTACAGTCCTCCTGCCTCATCTTCCCAAGAATCTATGATTACATGTCTGAACCACAAAGTCTGGAGGCCTTCATGTTTTAGAGAACCTTTCTACTGGCATTACAGAAATTACTAAAAGTTCCATAATATTTAACCATTCAGGTTAAGTTACTGAGTGTTGTTAAATTACTTACTCACCAGGACTAATTTACTGTCAGCAACTTCATATCTATCAGTTCATCGTCACAGTCATCACCCGGCAATTTAATAGGAACCTAAGAATACAAGAGTCTGTTTTGGAAAAGAAGGGGGCCTGGAAGCTTTTGAGTATTAGGTGAGACCGAAGAGTACTGTATAAATCCTTGACTCCAGAAACAAATACTTCAGCTCTTTAGAAATGGCTTTGAAAAGAGTAGGGTACTTAGCCCAGAAACAGAAAGTGAAATGGCTTCAGGAATAAAATCACTGGGGTTCTCCCTTGGACCCAGTCTATGGCTCTTCACTCCTCCATCAGCCTCTAGAAACATTGCATTCTGATCCAGCTCCAGCAGGTATTCTCCCAGTTAACTGCCATCTGTTTACATGATAAAGAGAAATAAAAGATTAACTGCTGGCTGTTAATATTCCCTAACCTCTATTTCTGAATTTCTCTTGACTGATTCATTCTCTGAGCCAATCATAAAGTATATACTTTCCCTCTTCTTGGAAAATTAAAGAACCATAAGCATTGAGGCAGCTAATAAGGGTCAGAAGGGGGCTCTCCCTCTACTCTCAGTTGCTTAAGTCAGGATGTTCTGCACAACACAGTCACTGAAACCAAAATGAACCCTTTGGGCAAATCACACTTTAGTGAGACTACTTTGAAGATGCTATGAATATGTTCAGTTGCCCTGAAGTGTTGGAGTCCTGCTATAGAGAGTTCCTGGCTAACACACTGGCTTATAGCAGAGATGGTCTGGGGTTCTAGCTGAGGAGTGATGGCCAGACTTCCACTGGAATGGGGAGGTAACAAGGCCAGTTGCTTAATTCTGCATCCTAATAGGATTTTTTGGCTGATAGATTTAATGTGAGAAAAACAGATTTTTAAATGATACAACAGAACACACAAACTACACTAAACAATCTTTATGTCTTCAAAATGCATGTACAAAATTCATTGACAATAGCACAGGAAATCTATGTTCTGAGATATTTTAGAACTTTATACATTAATTGTGGTTAAAGGTCTGGGCACATTTAATATACTACAAACTCTGCCTAGTGCCTAGCATCCAGAAGTAGTACTAAATCCTTCTCATAGACCCTCAGGATGTTATTTGGCATAAAACATATATTGGTGGTATAGCAGTAAGCCAGACTGTATCTGAGTTCTGTGCTTACCTGGAAGCCATGCATCTAATGTCAGCAAGAATTGAGGTTCTCCATGGAGGCTTTCCCAGACAGTAATGGCTCTACCCAATCAATCGGAGCCTTTCAGTATTGTGAATGTGCAGATGGTGAGGAATCAATCCTGACTTTTAATTGATGTACATTGTAAATTTAAAGTGGGTGAAAGATGTGATTATTTTAATTTAGGTTAATAAGTATTCCTGGGTCTTAGTTGGATTTTCACAGTGGTAATTTTTCTGCATCTGCTCTTCACAAACATGAAGTGAATCACAACTAAAAATATATTACTTTTTTTAAAACAGACTCAAACAGAAAATGATAAATGTTTGGAAATAGCATAAAGTCATATGGTTTATGACTGAATTTTCTAATCTAACAGTAAACATTTCCTGTTCTGATTCATAAAATAACCATGTAAGTCCCTTTCTGGCATGTGCTCTGTATGAAATACTAACAGCTTTGGTTAAATAATCAAAAATGGCAATACTATTTTAAAGCACTGTTCAATTTTCACTTAAAGATAGCACATAATTCTTTCCAGCAGTGTAGTCTTTACAATACTATTGATCGTTTTCATTACTGTAGGGGATCCATCCACAGGCACCCATTTATAGGAGTCTCAGAGGCAACAAATAATAGGGTTTGGAGGAAACACTGATTCTGATAGTATTTGAAGCCTCCAAGTATACAATATATTTAATACACAATTTTTAAGGGCTTTGCTGGAATACCTCTCCTTAAACTAGCAAAATAATGTTTTACCCAATATTAAAAGGCTAAATAGCACTCCTACTTCTATAACTTGTGATCACAGGACACACAGATTACAGCAATATATGATTAATAGAAATAGCATCTCAGCTAACTGGAGAAAGAAAGGCTGCAACCCTGGTTAATGCAACACATTAGGAACTTCCTTTGGCTGTGTTCATAGCCATACAGTATGTAGACAAGAGCACTGTCATTTAAACATCCAAATTATCAATAAATACTACTTGATAATTAGGGAGTTTATACAATTATTTTCACCTTTACTGAATAACCCATAGTTTTATGAGTTGTCTGGGGACTCCAACTGTATCTACATTGATATCTCCTCCATGTTGCCATGTCATGTAACATCCTCAAAATCCTTTGACACAATTCAGGATAACACATTGTGCATTTAAATAAAACCATTTTAACTTTGCGGTTTTAGACCTCAGCAGAAACATAAATATTCTCTTTAGTTTAAAAAAAAAGCATCCATTTGGTAGTCAAAAGAATAGATGTGCTGCACAGTTTAATGTCAACTTGACACAATCTATTTTCATCTGAGAGGAAGGAAATCAATTGAGAAAACATCTCCATAAGATCTGGCTATAGGCATGTCTGTAGGGCATTTTCTTAATTAGTGATTGATGTGTGAAGGCCTAGCCCAATGTGGATGGTGCCATTCCTGGGCTGGTGATCCTGGGTTCTATAAGAAAGCAGGCTGAACAAGCCATGTGAGGTAAACCAATAAGTAGCACTTCCCCTATGGCCTCTACATCAGCTCCTGCCTCTGGGTTCCTGTCCGGACTTCCTCAGTGATGGACAGTGATGTGGAAGTGTAAGCTGAACAAACCCTTTCCTCCCCAAGTTGTTTGGTCATGGTGCATCATGCCAGTAATGATAATGTTAACTAAGACAATAGAGAACAGGAATATTACTGCCAAGTAGAGGATGTCACAGCCAAGATTAGCATGGGTAGTTACATGAGACACATACTCAGTGTTGTTTTTGCCTTCTGGGATGTACAGACAACAAAGCCGTTTTGTGATCTAATGAGCTATTTTTCTTCAAAGCTATAATAAAATGCTCTTATATAGAATTAAGTAGTCTTGCTACGGAAACTTTTGTCTGACTCAAATACAACACAAATGACTTATTGACTGGTACACAAGTTATTCCTCTGGCTCTTCCTCTGAGCTCTTTCTATACTTCCTCCTTCTCCAGCGGTCTGCAGGCTTAGATACACAGCCCACAACAAATGAGTGTAAGGTCTGGGGTCATAGCAGTCCAAGGGGAGGGTTGCCCTGCCACTCAGGGCTGTATGATGATGGGCAGGTCAGATTACTCAGCCTCTGAGTAGTAAGTGCAGTCACTAATGGCACCTTCATTATAGGTTATTATATTAAGTGGGAAACTCACATGTAGGATACATGAGCCAAGCGCTGGTTCCTACTGAGTGTTCAGTAATGTTAGTTATTGATCTTACCGTTATTTTGGGATTAAAGCATGGATTTCTATCCCTTAAAATTTCATCTATTTCAGGCCAGTTATTCAGACAGCATTGTTTTATATCAAATGCAGGGCAGCTGACATTCTAGGAAGGCTGTTTCTGCTAGTTTTTTTTTTTTTTTTAATCTCTGTTATCTGTCTTTCTCTATAATACATTTGTTCATGTCACTAATACAGTCATCTTGGCCAAATGGCCAAACAAATGTATGTTAGTGAGGAAAAATGTCTTATACATTACAGTATTGTTTTAAATTACTATGTTTAAAATCTCAATGACGTTTTCAGGAAAAAAAAAAATATATATATATATATATATATATATATATATATATATATATATATATATATATATATATATATTGGTTTTTCGAGACAGGGTTTCTCTGTATATCCCTGGCTGTCCTGGAACTCACTTTGTAGACCAGGCTGGCCTCAAACTCAGAAATCCACCTGCCTCTGCCTCCCGAGTGCTGGGATTAAAGGAGTGCGCCACCACGCCCGGCTCTCGCAGGACAATTTTTTTTTTTTTTTTGGTTTTTCGAGACAGGGTTTCTCTGTGTAGCCCTGGCTGTCCTGGAACTCACTCTGTAGACCAGGCTGGCCTCGAACTCAGAAATCCGCCTGCCTCTGCCTCCTGAGTGCTGGGATTAAAGGCGTGTGCCACCATGCCTGGCAGGACAATATTTTTATTGTCTTGAAATTATTTGAAAAAAATCATTTGAAAAAATCAGTAAAACACCTAAGTTGTTATGAAAGAAAGGACACAATACCAGAATTCAGTTATAGATGTTTAAAAGTTTTCCTTTTTCCTTCATAACTCAGCATGATAATAGTAGTTTTCAATTTCTCACAAATGTGATTGTATTTTAAAAATGGCTTTTATCCCATTGGCTAGTGATTTCTCTATATCATACATCACTTAAAACTTATTGAATTTGTACTAATGAGTCACAGGGAACCTGTATAAAGACATTCGAAGCACCACAAGCAAGTTGCTATAACAGAAATGAAATGTGGCTTTTTATTGTTGCTGTAACTTTGCCCCCCAGATGTTAGAACAGTTGAGCCAGCTGGTGACTGATAACCTGGGAATCCGACGCTGGGTCTTTAAAATGAACATGGAATTTGGAGGAAATGGGACAGCATTTTGTGACATTCCTTCCCATCTACAGTGCTACAACTGGGTGCTGAAGGAGAAAAACAGATTCGGCCATGAGGACTGGAAGAAGAAGTGGGCACAAGTGAGTGTTTAGTGGTAGCTTACACGACAGTGCCCTGGGCAGTTAGGTGATGAGGTCCGTTCTCCCAGACTCAGCTCTGTTATCATTGCAGCCTTTCCTGGGCCTCAGTCTAAATGTAGAGCAGACACATTCATCTATAGGATGGAACACAGAGCCCCCAGTGGAGGAGCTAGAGAAATTACCCAAGGAGTTGAGGGGGTCTACAACCCTTTAGGTGGAACAACAATATGAACTAAACAGTACCACCAAAGCTCTTGTCTCTAGATGCATATGTAGCAGAAGATGGCCTAGTCGGCCATCACTAGGAAGAGAGGCCCCTTGGCCTTACAAACTTTATATGCCCCAGTACAGGGGAATGCCAGGGCCAGGAAGTGGGAGTGGGTGGGTGGGGGATCAGGGTGGGGGGAGGGTATAGGGAACTTTTGGAATAGCATTTGAAAAATAAATGTAGAGCAGAAATGGGCTCATTGGGTTACTTAAATGTGCATTTTGGGGGCCCAAAATGTTTTTTTTCTCCCACATCTTCAAAATGATTTGATAGCTAAGAAATAACTAAAATGCCACATTCGTGGAACACTGGGAGTCTTGGCCTCCACCCTGAGCACATCCAGTGCTTCTATCAACTGCTGGGATTAAGGTAGCTGTATTTTATTATGAGAAATTCTACTAGCAAATGGTGCTCACTGGAAGCTAATGTATAATAGCATTCTGTCAGAAGCCATGTTTTTGAAGATATTCCAAAGAAATTTATGTAACTACCAGTCCCTGTGAGATGCTCAGAGAAGAATAGACCCCACAAGAAAATTCCCAGCAAAGCTGAATAGTGTGCTCAGTGACGCTGGCTCTGAATGGAGGTGTGTAAACCCTTCCATATATGTTGGTGAGATGAATTTATACAGTCCCAGTCTGTTCCAATTTTGCTTAATAGTTGTATGTGGCTTGATGTTTAACCTAATCTCTAAACACTGTCCCACATTGTATCCTTATACTCAGCTTCTCCTTATTGCATGACCCTGTTTTGGGTGACCTGCTAGAAAAAAGATTGAAACACAAACTCCTTAACTTGTTCCTTCCCTCCCAGCATGCATAGCGGTGGACTGTGCAGTGATTTGCATCTGCTTTGTGAATCCCACTACAGAAGTCTATGAATCAAGACACAAGTGATAGAAAGGAAGGGCACACTGGTGGGAGCCACATTATTCCTGGGCAAGTGAGATGATGAATACATCTCGAGACCAGTCAGGAGGGAGAGCTCCCTTTGATAAATGGGTCGGTCCTCCCCATGATCTATTCTGGGCTTTCTTCTCCCTCCAACAGTGAGTGGACTAAACGCAGTGCCTGTCATGGCTAGCTCTTCACATATTATTTAAAGGACACCACAGTGAATTACTCTTCTAGAAAAAAATAAAGCAAAGAAAATGTATTTAATTTTGAGGCCCATAGAGGTTTCTGTTATGTTCTCTTTGAACAGGATTTTGTCCTTTTGAAGCAAAGCTGTTGAGTTTAAACCATGGAGAAGTCTAGCACTTTCATTTAAAGAACTGAAACACTATTGTGTACAGGGTTTTCTGGCCTCAATGTTTCCAACCAATAATTTTTAAAGAATTATCTTGACATTAGACTATGATAGATGTAAAATGTTGACTTTGAGTTTTAAAAATATTTACAGTACTGACATTTGGTTGAATTGTGGTTAGAACCTCACTGCTGATTATTTAATTTCAATTATTTTAAACTATGCCATTTTAAATTGTTACCAAATACATTTAGCACTGTTGTTAATGTTATTAAATTTGAAACTCTTAAATAATTAATGATCTCTTTAAATCATTTTTAAAAACTTAACAGGGAAAAATAATTATTCAGAAATCCTGCTGTAATGTATGGCTTGTGCTTGGCTGTGATGTGTGAGAAGCCAAAGATGAAAATAAAAACAAGGCATGTGTGCACTCTCTCTCCCCTCTTGTGGGGACTCAAGGACAGCTTATGCCTTCAAAGGGAAACCGTCCTCTGAGTGGAGGTGAACTGAGGGTATTTATTGAGAATTTAGGTGGAATGCACCTTTGTTCCAGAAGACCATTGTGATGGTGTGCATTTAGACATCAAAGCATTACTTTATGAGCACAAGCGTGTTTTAATGTCCTATTACAGTCTGTAGACCTGTTTCTTTTCATAATGAAGATGTGTCACTAAGCCTAGCCTGGCACATAGAAAACATATGCTGGCAGGTTATTAAAAATTTCAGCTTCTTGATGAAAGACTATCCTGCAGGCTAAGAGTCCAGAGAAAGACTCCATTCTGAGAGAATTATTAGAAATGAGAATATGACTGTAAGCACTGAATTATGTTAATACTTACAAATAGCATCATTTGCATAGCAGTTTGTGACATGATGCTGTGAATTCTCGTATTGGTACGTTGTAGACAACAGATGAAAGCAGTGCTGTGTGTGGGCGGGCGCTGCTGTGGAGACTTACGCAGACACTAGTCTTAGAGGTAGGCAGGATCTGGTGTCGGCACAGACACACAACACACAGATCACCTCTTTTTCCTCTTCTCCTAATTTTGAACTGAGCTTTGGCTCTTTGCAGTTAAGACCTGAAGCAAAGCCGAACGAATAATCAGATGCTAAAAAGCCTAGTCACCTTTGAAAGTTCAGTATGGAGACATAGGCATATTTCAAAAAGCAGAAAGGCCACACTGAAACAAAACATGAATTTTCATTTTTCCCTGGCGGCTGGTAGCAAGCCACTGCTTGTCATCCTGTTGTGTAATGAAGCCAGCTCCCAGAGCTTCACCCGTTGGGTCCCCAGAAGCTCAGTTGCTGGGTGCACACTGCTTGCTAAGGTTTGTGAATCCACTTGCACAAATGCAAGACTCCCTGCTTCTGAGTCAGGGGATGTGTTTCAGTTAGTCGGGATGAAGACTTAAAACACACTTGTAGGAGAGATGCCTTCCTGACACATGCTGGCGCCACAGTCTGCTTTCTGTGCTCACAGTCTTTCTTGTGGCTGCTTTCTATTTTGTTAGGGGGTAAATGTTCAGTCTTTCATACTATTTTGTTTTACTGTTAGAATGTTAGACATTTGGTATGCATTTAAGTATCACCCAAAAGGAAAGATCTGAATCCAGGGCTCCCAAACTTAGAAAGGCAGAATAAACCATACTTAGATCATTAGAGAACTAGGTCACCAAACAAACACACCATTACAGAGGAGGAGCAGCCACCACAATGTGCTCGGAACAGCTCGCCCTGTGAAGCCTTGTAAGCAGTGACGTGAACCACTCTCAGCTCACTGACCTAAGTGCCTCTTGTAGAATGTGGTAGGGCTTTCAAGGTGAGCTCAAAGAGGCACTGCCTCATCACCACAGAATGTTTAGGAAAGTTAAAAGGTAATGTAACAATATTAGAGAGAGATGTCTAATCAGGTAAGTGTAAAATCACTTTTACCATTGCCTTCATTCTCTGAATTAATTCTCAAATATGTGTTGTCTCTCATTGCCTCAATAACTGTGAGTAACCTAATTAAACCTAAGAACTTAGCCATTTCCCCCTTTATCCATCTTCATCACAATTAATGGCTACATGTTATTCCCTTTTATTAATTCTAATATGCTAAAACACTCACCTGCCTGAAAACTTAAGCTCTTCTCCAGTTTTGTTTTGCTCTTGTTTTTTTTTTTTTTAATTATGGACCAGATAAATGTCTATATAGTATAAAAAACAAAAACAAATTTTTTAATTTTTTAATTTTGTTTTTGTTTTATAGACTGACTCAAATAAGTGTATCTCTGTAGCTGGGCAAAAGGTAATATATAAAATTCTCTGTTGTCAACTATGCATGTTGACAGGGATGCATGTGGTGAGGCATCTAAGTTTTCTAAGGTTTCCTGACAGGTTCCTCCCTTCTACACCTCTCCTCATCTCCCAATTCACTTCCTTGTAGGAAAGGGGAGCACTTGAGAGTAGTGAGTGTAGCCTTTAAAACAAAAACAAATTATGCCCCCCCCCCCAGGAGAAATCCCCATGAGTAGAATGCTGTATCTAGCAATAGTACTCCAGCTCTTGTTGTACGTGCTGCATTGATAAGATGCTAGTGGCCTCCAAAACCGTTAGCAGAACATGCAGCTGAGCGCTACAGAGGACACTTCCTTAAGATCCTGAAGAAGCTCCCCTCTCAGGCCCTGGCTTTGTGGCCATGCCATGTGCTGCTGCTCGGGCAGACCTTCTACTTCCCACAGATGTCCCTGGACCACACTCACTACTCTCAAGTGCTCCCCTTTCCTACAAGGAAGTGAATTGGGAGATGAGGAGAGGTGTAGAAGGGAGGAACCTGTCAGGAAACCTTAGAAAACTTAGATGCCTCACCACATGCATCCCTGTCAACATGCATAGTTGACAACAGAGAATTCTATATATTACCTTTTGCCCAGCTACAGAGATACACTTATTTGAGTCAGTCTATAAATTATCACATATTGAATAGCCCACCTTCACAATCAGATATAGCACTAAAAATAAGACAAGCAATTCAACTTATTCTTCTTTTACACAAGCCACCAGAAATTTTCTTTGTTTTTGTCTTACTTGTTTCTAGACATAATTCAGGTTTATGTGGTAAGCCTTTTAAAGCAGAACAAGAGTTAAAATGGGTCAGTCTACGGCTGAGAGCTGAGCACTGAGTGAGTGCCCAGGGTAAAGGCAGGGTAGCTGGGTTCACGAGCCCCACAGATCTGCGTCTCTCAGAGCTTCTTGGGAAACAGCCACAACCAAATTACCATAGCTCTCTAAGTTGCCATTTCTTTATCTGGAAATAGATAACAGGACAGGTATCACAAGGAGCTTCGATGAGGGTTAAGTGTATCCTGTGACTTGGCCAGCAATATTCTTAGCATGTGGAAGTTTAAGATATTGTTGCTTTGTTGTTTTTTATTATGAATATTAATTAAAGTTGTATTATGAGAAAATATAAACAATAGTGAGCAAATAAATACAAATTAGCAGTTCTTTGGCAATTCAGAAGGCTATTTAGGAGGCTTGTAGCCTTCAAGACTACTGTAGTGCACATCAATTATTATTATCCAAGATGCTATCAAAACCTCAGAAGAATGATCTAATTGTCTCTATGTTATGATTTTCCTAATTCATACCTTTAAAAGAATAACCCTAGACAGCATCCTGGCCTCCTCTTATCATTTGAGAATAGAAAACAATGTGTTTCTTAGAGCTTTCTCCATGTTGAATAAAGAAGCTTGATAAAGTAGAGATTATTCTGACCAAAACATTGAGTCTGGATGCTTCTGGTTCCAGTTGGCATATTTTCTAATTAGTATAGCAGCATGTCACCAAGATCACTGGAAAGTCTTAATCATGTACATATTTTTCCTTAGCTCTGAGAATGACTTAGAACGTTTTCTTCCAGTTGAGTGGTTATTTTCAGGGTCCTGCCAGGGATGAGTTTGAGGTACTTCTCTGTGCCTGAGGAGGATGACAGGAGAAGGAAAATTGCCTCCCCAGTTAAATGAAAGCCTGGGCACCCCTTCTGAGGACCTATAATAATCAGCTATACAAGCTGTTGGCTTGTGTGTCCTATTGATTTAATATGCTTCTAATCAGTACATAAAGCTATGGGCCTGCAGTGTTAATTTTTCATATGCTTACAAAGTACCCTTTGATTTTCTGTCACACGTTAATTACAGCATTTTGCCATTAAATAGGAAGCTTTGTGTAAACTAATTACTAGGTAATCATTGTCTACTGCAAGCGTGCTGTTTGTACCTTTTATTTTATTCTAAAAATGCACAGATCTCACAGTCTGGAAACACTCTACCTTCCAGCCATTAGCTCTCACTAATTCATAGCATTATTGTGGAGAGTGGAGGAGTTGTAATTGTTGTGGTATCAGAGCTGTTAATTACCGGAGTAAACAGTTGAAATGGTGCCAAGGTCTATTGTACAAGGCAGAGAAAAGGAGGTTTAAATGTTACTCCCACCATCTGGGGACTGGAGGAGAGGCAAATGCTTGAGAACAGCAGCGAGGCGCTGCCGCCGCTTCAGCTCCAGGGTTGGCGGCCATATGGATCCAGAAAAATTTGAATCAATTGAAGTTAACTGCCAGTTTTTCACAATAACTGCGTGGAAGGAAGGAATAAAGCAGAAGATAAGAGAAAGGAGGATTGGTTAGTGTTTTCACACCCAGGAAGGTCCCGCTGGAGTCCTTTTGGAAATGTCTGCGCTGCTGCAAACCACAGAGCAGGCTTAGGCTTTTGGAGTGGATTCAAAGAGAGCTTTCACTCTCTGACAGTCACCGTGCCATGTGCTACTGGTCATCTGTCCTCGGTGCCCCTGGGTGAACCAGGGATGCCCTTGAGAAGTCTAGGACTCTCTGTAATTGAGCCAGGCTCAAGACAAACCCTCACTGTGGGATTCACTGGTCTAGTCCTGTGCATGGTCTGTGGAAAGAAAACAATCAATTTGCAAAGCTGCTGCGTCTTCCTGACTCCATGTATCTGATGTGTGGAAATATAAAAAAAAAAAAAGGTCCCTCTCTTCTCTTGATCGAGAAACAGGGCTGCATGCCTATTCTTTGTGTACAGAATAAAATGCAAGCCTCCCTGATAGACTTACTTTCACTCCTGGAACTCAGTCTTCCCCATTACTTGAATGAGAATCAATCCAAAAGGAACGTGTACTTCCTTTTGTCTTCAGTCTGCAATTAAAGAGCGTGTCCATCATTGTCCACAGTCCTTCCAACCAGGTATTTCTCTACATGTCCCAAATCTCTACGTGGATAGGAGAAAACCTATTTCCAGTAGCTTACTACTAGATTATGGCTACTTCTACTTATGGTTGATTTAAACCCAGCACGGTTCCCACTTTAAAACACTGTATAATCTTTAAAACAGTCATATGTATTTACTGGTTGTCATTCTTATAATTCAGTCTAATTTCCTTGAAAACTCTTTTCCAATGGTAAGAATATTTGTCTCTCCCCAGCTATTTGCTGCAGTAACTACTTTTCAGTATCATTCCCCAAACAAGAACATCTTCTTCTCTTCTTAAGCCACCCTGGATTACTGTATTTATTTCTAATCGTTCCTTTAGCAGATGTTGAAGTAATTTGGGGTATAATGTAAGCAACTCTTTTAAAGAGAGAAATTACAGATAGACCAGGAAGCGAGGGCAGCCTTTGTCAGGCTTGGGTGATGGCAGTTTTGCCCTGGGGGAGGGGGAGTTTTTCCCCTCCTTTTGTGTATGTGCAAAGTTCAATTAAGACTTTCTAGAAGCACTTAATCTTTATCTATTGAAACCCCCCCCACCCCAGCATGCAGTGCGACAGGATGAGCCAAGAAAGAAAGAAAGAAAGAAAGAAAGAAAGAAAGAAAGAAAGAAAGAAAGAAAACAGTTGTGCTCCCTGTGGCGAGGGGAAAGAGAAGCAGCAGTCAGTGCTGAAGAGTGGAGAGGGAATGAACTTCTCCGGTGGCTGTGGTTGCAGTGAGGCAGTTGTGCTGAGCTTCAGAATGGAAGTACAACATATGTGCCTCAGTTGGACAAAATGCTTCTCAAGTTGAATCAACTGCTAGGCCTGCATGTTGGTGCAAGGTAGAGGCCTCGCTAATGAGGGACCGACTCCTCAGGAAGCAGTGAGTGGGTAATGCGACCTAAGTATGGAATTATATACCGCGTTTTCAACATTCCGTTTAATGAGAGCCGCCACTGCAGCGAATCACTTGCCACACACCCGAAATGGGCCATTAGCTATCAAGGGAAAATTGTCTTTGCCGCTTTTAGCAGATGGAGCAAATATTTTACAAAGCAATTTTACATACCAAAACATTTGTGTGCTTTGGTGAAGCTGCTTGTTTTACATTATGTTACCTTCTACTGCAGCATAATTTTCCATCTCATCGAAGACAAACTTGGCATTTTTGATTTTTAAATTCTCCATTAACAATTAAACACAGAGCAGTAAAGCTGTCCTTAAACTTTAAGCAGGTATGGGAAGTAGTTTCTGACTTGTTGGAGACACTTTCACTTTTTCTTCATCCTTTCAACATATTTTTGCACCCTAAAGAGGGTCTGTTCCTAATTATCTCAGTGGAAAGGAATGAGTGAAAACTTCGTGAAAGTAATCACCATGCAGGATGATCCGAGCATCTGCTGGCTTACAGCTACCATTGTGGACTGTGAGGACATGCTTTGGCCTGCCCATTTGTTATGTCCATTTAAAATGCTTACGCTGCCGGGCATGGTGGTGCACGCCTTTAATCCCAGCACTTGGGAGGTAGAGGCAGGTGGATTTCTGAGTTTGAGGCCAGCCTGGTCTACAGAGTGAGTTCCAGGACAGCCAGGGCTACACAGAGAAACCTGTTTTGAAAAACCCATAAATAAATAAATAAATAAATAAATAAATAAATAAATAAATAGCTTAAGCTTCAAGAACCCAACTTAAATGGCTTTTCCTATAAAGAGAAACTGACTCCAGATGGTGGCTCAGCAGTGTCACCGAGGACCCACAGTTTTCCATCTCTTTTTTTTTTTTTTTTTTTTTTTGGTTTTTTTGAGACAGGGTTTCTCTGTATAGCCCTGGCTGTCCTGGAACTCACTTTGTAGACCAGGCTGGCCTCGAACTCAGAAATCCGCCTGCCTCTGCCTCCCGAGTGCTGGGATTAAAGGCATGCACCACCATGCCCAGCTTCCATCTCTTTTTTGAACTATGTATCAGGCTGCTACCTTCCTAAGTCTGGCTGTTCTCTTTATTGCAAGATGGCTGCCAGTAGCTTCCAGAATGTGTTCCTGGTCCAGGCAATAGAAAGAGAGAACATCTTATCAGGTAGTAACCCAGAAGAGCACACACTTCCTTTCCAGAGGCCCCAGTAGGTGTTTCCTAGCAAGTGATTGGGTCACATCCCTATACTGCACCAGCAAGGCCACTACGCTTCATTGGAGGTGAGAGCAGAATTCCCCCTCAATCAATCTTCCATAGCAAAGAACAGGGAAGAACCATTTTGAAAGGAAGTGAGGGTACCCTTAATCTGAAAGAGGGGGTACATATGCTGTTTAGCCAACAACAGTTATCTATTCTACCATTTTTCCATATTTAGCATGGCACCTGTAAGTTGATGCAACATGACCAGAGTGTTAGACTAACTGATGGCAGTCACAGGCACAGATCCCACTCTGCTATGGCACAGCACACTGGTCAGGACTGGGTTTAAGTCCAAGTTCCTAGCTGTATGACATGAAATAAAGATAGTTTCTCTAGCCAGCGGCTGTAAGATGGTAAATGTAGGACACCCTGGCACAGGGCTATAGCATGGTGAACTTTCAGTAAGTGAAAGCTATTATTTTTACCTTTAAACTGAGCACAGCAGTTTTACAAAATGAACAACCCTGTCAGTTCACCTTCAGTGTGGAGTGCTGTTCTGCTCACCTCTGTGCCACCAGCCAGTTCCAATCCCAGCACTGTTCACGCTGCAGCACACATCTCTGTGTGAACAAGGCAGGGACATAGAGAGTACTCACCAGAGCTCAGAAGCTACATAGTTCCTGCAGCCTTGCTGTGCACTTGGCTGTTACATGAGGCATTTGTCCTAAGTCGTCCACAGATCCCCTTAAACTGCAGTCTAACTAACAATCCTAGTTTACCAGGTCTCCATCTTACCCCTCTGACTTGGTGTACTGTCCAGGCCTCTGTTCAGAGCTATCAGAAATACCTATAAAGAAGAACTATCTAGGCAGGTCTGTGAGATTTCCTTATACTCTGTCTTAATCCAAAGATTAAGAAATGTTTCTTTGGTTTTCTTTTAAATATGGCCAAACAATATCTGATTAATGAAGAAGTTATTTTACTTAATATTCTACTAGAAGTTCAGTCAAGAAACTACAAAAATGAAATATGAGTTTTGGTAAGATTGAGTACTCTAATTTGTATTCTTCTTTCTTCTTCCCCCATCCTACACACACAAACACACACACACACACACACACACACACACCACTAGAAATTTGTTTGGGTGGGAAACTCACTAGAGTTGGAAGTATCTTTCGTCATTGAGGGCAGTGTTAAAATGAGTATGCTGGTGGCTCCCCTCAGATACCTTGCATTTCTCTTAGTCAACATATCTGTTCCTTCAAATTCACATTTCCTTGACAGAAATAGAGAAAGTCAAGAAATAAGATACAGGCATAATAGAAAAATAGTCTCTAGTTTGTCAGTCAGGTCAATAGAAATCAAATGCCTTCTGAGGATGCCTTAGAAATTTCCAGGTCATTACTATTACTGAGAACTCGGAGATATAATTCTGGGTGCTGAACAGTAAATGAGCAAGCAAGTCTATGCAATGATGAAGATGTGCTGAAGAGAAGGAATGCCATCTAGCCATGAGTTCCAGAGGGCAGTCCTAGAACCAGTCTCATCCTGAAATTTTTAAAAAATAAAGCATAATTTTCTATCATTTATGCTTCACAAGGAATATATCTTCCCTCTCACACCCCAGAGTAACTGGTCCTAAATGACCTGTGCAGTGTAGATCTCAGGCTCTGGGAAACATTGAATTGGTCACCCATTACCTTGTCATTAGCCCCTAATTCTACACTGTAAATTTGTAAACATATACTTCTGTTCCTGGCTTATAACAGAAAGACAGACATATGATAGACATACACATGTGTGCATACCCTTCCTTGCTTGAATGTGTGAGCTGCAACTCCCAAATTACCATCATTGTTATTGTAGCCTTTATTTTGTAGAGGTGAGGGAACAAGTCTCTTTTCATTGGCACTAAAGCTGAAGATACTAAGTATTAGTTTAAGACTGATACAACCCTTTAGAAATAGATAGTTAATATTACCCTCTGACCCCTATTATCACTTAGCGAGCTAATCATGATCTCCAGCTCCCTCTAAGTGCCCCAGCATCCCCCACTGAATGCCACCCTGTCAGTGCCTTCAGTCCTGTAGTTGTTTGTTTGTTTGTTTGTTTTTCGAGACAGAGTTTCTCTGTATAGCCCTGGCTGTCCTGGAACTCACTTTGTCGACCAGGCTGGCCTTGAACTCAGAAATCTGCCTGCCTCTGCCTCCCAAGTGCTCGGGTTAAAGGCGTGTGTCACCACCGCCCGGCTCAGTCTTATAGTTCTCATGATGAGACATGAGGCTTCCTCCAGGTCCCTGTAGCAAGGTTTCCTTCTGGAAATCTCTCTTCTTGTTGTGGTTTTATGCAGAGTGCAAATGCTAGACATTGTGGCAGAATGGCTCACTTTGTAAACAGGATGGCAGTGGCAGCCTGGCACCATGTCCTTAGAAACCTTGTTAGTTCATTACTGACCCTCACATAATGTTGCAACTGACGTGACACTCCACATGTCATCTCCTTTATCTTTCTGAAGTCTTTAGAGGCAGGGAATCCTGTAAATCTACTCAAGTGGGATTGGTGCTTCTAAGGAAGCTGGCCCTTCAGGTGACTCCTTGGCAGTAAGGAACAAGTCTACTGAGAGATTCCCATTTTCTCTTATTCTGTAGCGTCAGCTATAAAGGCCATCTCCTTATGTTCACTACTGTCATCATGCATTGCACAAACGTGGAACATTCTTCTTCTGGGCATGGGAAGTTTGATCTCAAAGCTAATGTCTTTGTCACTTGGGTGCTAGGGGATATGCAGGGTGGTAGGGGAAGACAGCTGACTACAGCAGGGGAAGAAGGCTTCTGGGAAGAAGAAGAAAGAGTAAGAGGGAGTGAGCTAGGGAGGATGACAAAGGAAGTTGGAGGGAGGCGAGGCTGTAGGAGCAAAGGCCAGGCATACCACAGAGGCTGTTGCTTGTGTGTTGGTTTTGTAGGTTAGCATACAAAGTAATGAGCTTCCTCATGTCAAGTGTACACCTGTGTGTCATACTTAGTTTTTGCAGACTTGTAGAGTGTCCTGCTAAAGAACTGGCATCTGAGTCTCAAGCTGATGGCGTCTCTAAATTAAGCTACACGGCTTTCATTTGTTCCTTCGCTGTTTCCCCTTCATCTTTTTTCCTTTGCAAAATGGCCCTGTCGTAGATAGTTTTTTTCCTCTAATGAATATACAGGATAGAACGGAGTAGATGGTTCCCTTCAAAAGGAGGGGACTGAACAAAAAGAAGTCTCCACTTCCCCCAAGAGAGGCCTGGGTTATGAGGTTTCTTTTATCTGACATTCAGTTTTCCAGAAAAGGGCAGGATCTAAAGCTAGGCCTCACTGCCCTCCATGTAGAGACAGTCTTCCTCCATGGACCAGAAGGTTGAAGTAAAACAAATGAGTGACTAGAGAGGCGCTATTCGGAGACGAGAGTGGTTCCCGTGCTGGAGCTGTGTGCTCATGAGTTCCACGTGACCCTTCAACACTGCCAGGATATTTACAGTAACAATGAGAGAAAACATGTGGATTATCTGGGGTGTGGATGGGGGTGGGGACTTGGCCCATTGCTTTGATAGTCAGTTTCCTTGCTTTTACACGGGATGGCAGAGGTTTATTGCATGATCAGTAAAGAAGCCAGAGCTTCTCTAGCCCTTTTTAGCAAGACTCTGAACCTTGTGCTGGCAAATCATCCTGAGAAAGGCCAGAGCACTCTGCTTCTTAGTATGTTTTTGTTTTGTTTGTCAATCACTTACTAGGGCTGACTAATGGCACTTAACTCACAGGGGTTTCTGGGTAGTTATGAAATAAATTAGATTATCTGGACCTGCCCATCATATACTCTAAGATTTGCCTTTTATTCTGGATTTTCAGTGGGCATTAAACCAGAATCAGCTAGATGTTTCATAGAGCTGGAAGATGACAGAGGATAGCAGACAATCCCTTTTTAATGTTAGGAAAATTGGAAAAAGTGAGTATGCAGATGATTTCTAGGATTACAACCAGCCTCATCCCTAGGGCTGATTCTTACAAAACACTCAGTGTTTGCTCTTTTTTTTTTCCCCCAGAGACAGGGTTTCTCTGTATAGCCCTGGCTGTCCTGGAACTCACTTTGTAGACCAGGCTGGCCTGGAACTCAGAAATCCGCCTGCCTCTGCCTCCCAAGTGCTGGGATTAAAGGCGTGTGCCACCACGCCGGCTGCTCAGTGTTTGCTCTTAAATTCATAGTTTGCCTGGGACCCCAAAGCAAGCTAGAGCTTTGCTTGTCCCTGCTCTGTACCAGAACATGAATACTCACCACCAAATGTGATTACATGCAGTGTCCTGCCCCAAGTCGGGCAGAAATAACATCTGAACTATAGCTTATATTTGAAAAGTTTAAGTGAAGCTTAAGAGCATTATAGCCTAGGATAGAAAAGAAATTATCACAGCAAGCCACAGCTTTTATGTGAAAAGATAGACTTCCTGTTGACTTGAGAGCTTCTTACTGGTGTTCACTCCTCATAGGAGGCTCTGTTGTCTCCGGATCATCTCAACAATGATAGAAGTAGGGACCTAGATAGCTAGACAGGTGACTGGAGCAGGAATTTCTGGTTTCTTTGGAGACTCATTTGTGTCCCATGATGTTTTTCTGGACACTGTCTTATGAGAGATGTTTTCTTCGGGAAGCTGTCTGGTGAAAGGGCATGTGATGTTTTTGCTGGAGCCGATGCTTGAGAGGACCCAGGATGTTTAGAAAGCGTATAAGTATAACCCAACAGACAGTGGATGAAAGTCTGGCTCTGGCTCACCTTGCTGGTCTTCATTGGTCTTCGCAGACTCCGGTCTTCGATAATAACATTATTGCATTGGTTCACTTTGCTTTTCTCGCCAATCTTTACTTGTCATGACTTGGTAGAAAGGAACACAACAAAGAACTCACGATGGTTAGCAGAGCCTCTTGTTTTTCTCTGTATCAAGCCACCGCTGCTGATTCGAATGGACTGGACTTCTGACAATGAAGATTGGAATCAACTCAAAGAACTACTTCTAAATGGGCCCACATCCCCCCTTGTCCTATCCACCATCTTCCTCCTGTACCTTTGATCGCTGGGCTTGACGGGAGGTTGAAGCATTTAAGAACCCTTATTAAGTAGGTTTTTAGAAAAGTCTAAACCTCCCTGTGACACTGTGGCCTGCAGGTGCTTTAGGTTGCCTAAGGCTATCTTTAGAACCTGTCCTGTCACTTCAAATCCCACCTTTACCGTTTCAGCCAAGAGTTTCAGCTTTCCTGTCAAAGCTGTGAGAGGCGGCTATCCACCAACAGAGTGGGCACAGATTAAAGAGATGGCAGTGTCAAAGGAAGACCTCACCAACTTGATTGTTCCTCCTAGGCTCAATTGCAGTAAGATTTGTAGAATAAAGCTGTTCTCATCTAAAGGAGCTAGGGATAAGCTATTCCGCTCTCCCTTTACCCAATGAGAAACTGAGGTTCACAGAGTGAGGAGGCAGAGGACACTCTGCAGGTCAGGCTGTGGTAGGTCTGAAGCCTGAGCTACTGATGACCAGCAGGACAAGGTGCCTTCTGGAGACAATATGCACAATTAGTGTCAAATTTGGGGAGGGGGAATCACTTTGAAATATGAAAAGTGAAATGGCTGGAAAAATAGAACAATCTCAAAATGGCTTTCTGGCTCTGGGTAAACAGTAACCACATTTTTTTTGCCTGTTGGAGGCCTGGTTTTTAATCACTCCACAAGCAGTTTTCATTTCTGTAGTAAAATTGCTTGTGGTTCTATTTAATTTGTTTCTGCAGGAGTCAGCTCTGGTGAAGATCTCCGAGGAGCTGGCGGGCATTTTAGCACAGCACGTACAGCTAGTCAATGAGAAACGGTTCCCGACGTGGAGGAAATTCCTCCACATGTTTCTCACTCAAGGTAAATAAGACTGTAAAGTTCCTATTGAGGACCAGTGTGCACAGGCTTAGTTAGTTTCCAGTTCTGGGTCAAGCCAGGGCCAACTCAAATCCTCTACGCTAGCCAATGTTGGCGTAGCAAATGCTTCTGCTGTTGACTTTGTCTTTTCAAGCACTGCCTAGATATTTACCTTGTACCCAGCCTCCTAAGTAAATAGGAACTGAGCGTACCAAGCATGCCATGCATAAGTCAGGGTCTGGGCATTTCTCATAACAGATTTGTCTTGAACAGAGACCCTCCATCTGAACTACATCAAAGACCTGGAACGGTCTTCAGAGATCTGGTGTCCCTGCATATGGTTGTTGGGAAAATTAAGGATAGAAATGGGAAAGTTTCTATCACAGACTGGCAACAAAAGGCCTTTACTAAATCTAGTTTTCTCTCCCATTTTCTAGGAGAGCAGAATGGCATAGCTCAGAAAGGTAGCATTTCCAAACCAGACTCCTCTCCAGCCTAGGAATAAGATCACTCATCCCGCTCACATTCCTCCTCTTTCCTCAGCCTCAGTCTTAATGGCATCGGGAGGTTGGTGATACACTTTATTTGTTGTGTTCATCTTCTCATTTATCTGAAGTCCCAAAGCCCTGTGGGATGCCACGTAAGGATACATCTAGGCAAAAGCTTTCCCTCTCTAGATCGCAGTGTAAGCTCGCATTGCTTTACACTGCTTAACACATCTACCTCCTGCTGTTAGGTGATGATGATAATAGTATATTTGCCTTGATATATAATGTTAAACTGATAGTACTATCATGTGATAATAGCAACACAACAATACTAGCACAGCAGTCAGATACACTGAGCACACAGTAGGTATTATATGCCAACATCATCCTAAGCAGATACACATTAACTTACTTCATCCTCTTATCATTATCATGGGTGGAAAGTGCTATAAGCCTTATTCAAACCACAGGGAGCCCAAGGAACAAATGATTAGATCACCCCAAATAATCTACCAACACATAGAAGATCCCATAAAAAGTCTATCCCTGTTTCTGTAGGAGTCTTGGCCAGGGCCAGTGCATCTACTCACCAGGAGCATGCTGTAGCCCTTTGTGGCCGTGCGTGTGGAGGCCGGGGATGGATGCTGAGTGTCTTCCTGGACTGCTTTCCTCCCTCCCTCCCTCCCTCCCTTCTTCCCTCTCTCCCTCCCTCCCTCCCTCCCTCCCTCCCTCCCTTCTTCCCTCTCTCTCTTTCTATCTTCCTTTCTTTTCTTTTCTTTTTTTTTTTGTGAGACAGGTCTCTCATAAAACTTAGGACTTGCTAATTCAGCTACATTAGCTTCAGGGATCCTCCTGTCTTTGCCTCTTGAGCACCGGGGTCACAGGCACATACCACCGCACCCAGGCTTATATGGGTGCTAGGGACTAAACTCAGGTCCTCATGCTTTTGTGGCAAGCACTTTATTAACTGAACCTGCATTTACTCCCCAGTCCCGAATCTGACTTTCTATGGGAATCCTGTGGCCAGCATGATGGCCAGTGTTTTCTATGCCTAATAAAAGCCCACACCTATTAAACCTTAGAAAAGCCGTAATGTTAGATAGAAAAAAACATACTAGTCATTAGGGTAGAAAAAAATGGACTTTTGGGAATTAATTCCCTCTGAGGGCTTTGACCATAATCCTTGGATTCTTTATTAACATAATGAGTTGTTCTAAATATAGCATTTATAAGGTATTTGTAATATTTGTAATTATTATCATAATAAAGACTACTTACTGTTCATTGAGCCCTCCCATGTTCCAAGTACCAGTCTAAATACCATAGACTCAGTTTCTCAAACTTCACAAAAGCTTGGCAAGGTAGATATTATGCCTCCATTCTATAAATAAGGAAAGGAGGCCAAAGGTTGAACTACTCACCCAAAGTTTGCCAGGATATGACAGGTGCCAGATCTGAGTCTAAGTCCCCTTGCTAAAACACAGAGCATTTCCTCCTGCTATAAGCATAGCATTCCCTTGACCATGTCTTTTTCTCTACTCCATGGTTTCCTGATCAGGTGGCGTGATCGAAGCATACCCACCTGCCGACAGCGTCACCAACCTCACCGTAGACATGCTGATAGAACCTGATGGAGAAATCAGGGTGCTGTCGATGGGGGACCAGCTTCACGCTGATGGCCCCTTTACTTCTTCTGGTACCACCATGCCTCAGACCTCAGTGGATCCCCAAGTTCTCAATTCTTTGTGCCTCCAAATTGGAAATATCTGCAAAGAGAAAAATGTGGTTGGTTATTTTTCTATAGATCTGGTGACTTTTATTGATCCAAACACCTTAGAGCAGCAGGTAAGTCAAATGTTTGGTATGTGTGACACTAAAATACCCTCCACACCCATGTAGCAGACAGTATCAGAGAGCATCCAGTACTCACTGTGTCCCAATGAGCCAACTGTAAATCTGCACCTGTGACATCCATGCTAACCTAAAGAAAGCCAGTCTCTCTCTCTAAATACAGGGTCAACGTTACATCAGTCATGCCAGGTAGAAGTTTAAATGACTGAAACTCATCCAACCTAGCTCATTAGTTAGGCCTCTCCTTTCTGTCCATTGGTGCTATTGGGAAACTACTTCACACTGCCCAGGGTCTGACCCTATCTACAATGCATTATTAAACAGGAATGAGTTAAGAGCTCTTGCAATCTGTTCTTTTTTCCTGCCAATAGTTCACTAACAACTCAGATTGTTATTGTTTTATTTAAATAGTATATTGGGAAATACTTCAGAAACAAAATGTCTAAATAACCATGCAGTCAGTCTCTTATGCCTTAAAAGATAAAATGACACCAGCAGTACCAGTCCTAGGAACCTCTTGCTGAACATGTAGCTCCTCTTCCTGCTTGTGCATAGGTGGAAACTTCCACCTTAAAATTGGGGTGGGAGGGTGATAATTTTATACATCTTCATACTTCTAATGTACATGGAGACACCAGAAATAGTACATAATTCCACTCTGTGTTTTTAACTATCTTAGAGATTATTATATATGTTATATATGCTGTTATAATTATATATTTATGGTATGTACATATGACATATGTATAACATATAATATATATGTGATATATACCCTACAGTATGCTTTTATTCAAAATTACATGTGTGATATTGTTCAAATGGACATGTGTAGCTTTGGTGTCAAATATTTTCTATAAATAATTTTAAGGGGATTTTTGCCATGCTTTCTTTCCCTCTAGAATTTTAATGTTTAAATTTATTACTTTAAGGGGCTTACTTTTTTAAAACAAATCTCTGTTTTTCATGTTGAGTGTCTGGACTTCTGGTTAAAGGTTGAGGTGGCTTTGCAGTTTCCTTCTCTCCATATCCTTTGTCATCAACCACTGTAGTGTAAATAAACTGTAGGTGTTTTATATAGTCATTGTTCAGCTTATGTTTGCTACTTGAGTCAGATGGTGGTTTCAGAGCAAGAGTTTGTTTTGGGCAGTTTGGTGTTTGTTCAATAACCATTTTCCATTTGCCTCCACTGGGTTTACATTCTATTCCCAAACCCACAAGACTGAGAGAAAAGGACAGAGTAAAAGGCATGGAGAAACTTCCCTAGGAAAGAAGGATAGAAAGAAAGCACACCCATTGTGAAAGGCTGGAGCACCAGGGAAGGGGCGGCAAGGATAGGGATGTTGTGCCTTCACAAGCATCTGTCCTAAGAAAGAAGAATGAGGCCTGTGGTCTCTGGAGTGGGAGAGAGATGGAAATATGGGCACAGCTCATCAATAGTTCTTATCAGAGTCCAATACAGGAAGACTTGCACATAGAAGAAGTGTCTCCTCCAGACACAATGTGTTCCACCTATATGGAAAGATATCCCACACCAGTCCTGTACATCTGACCAGCCTTCTCTCATCTCAGGTATTTTTTTCTCTAATCTACCCACACAGCCTCCCTCAATCTCTCTTGTTCATTAGACCAGTCTCTACCAGAAATATGCCCTTGGCCCCAAATACTCTAGTCAATATGTAGCCCCAGGCTGGCTTCAAATTTCATCCTCCTGTCTTGGCATCCTAGATACTGAAGTTACAGACATGGACCATCCCCTACCCTTGCTTTTTGCCTTTTCTTCTGACTGAGTTAACCCCTTTTCCTACCCCAATATTTCATCACAGGCCACACTTGCTAGGGGAAGCCCTTCCTGATTTCCCTAGCAATATCAAACTTTCTGTTTGGGGTTCTCATATGATTATCTAACATCCTTTTCTATTACTTATCTCAGTGGCAATTTAAACTTGTTTATGTGTTCATCTGATTATATGTCTTCACCTATAGACACAAGCTGCCCATGTCGCTTTGTGTTCCCTATTATTTGCTAAGCAGTATCTCTGCATTAGGTCAACAAAGGAGTTCAGTAAATATTTATTGGGTGAGTGAGCGAAGCCTACCACCAGTGCTATTTGTGCTAGCCGCCACCACACTTTAATTCCTATAGTCAAACAGAATTATTTTCAGTTGTATTAATCCAGATTCATCATTTCCCCCTATACTTTCATTTTCTCAGTTGTAAAATGAACAGGTTAGCTTTCTTAACTTCCAAGGAAATTTCAGAAAATTATTTATTCCAATGATATTTTCACAGTAGTTGTTTTCTATAACAGCAAATTCAAGTTTTAATAAAATACACTTTTGAATAACTATGAAAAACTAAAAAAAAATATGTAGACATACTAATCACAAAATGGCAGTATTTTAAATTTCCTAAATTTTAATAATAGAAAAATTTTAAAAAAGAATCATATATAAATGGAAGCAAATACTGTGACGATATTAAAATTCATGCTTTTGAAGAATATTTAAAAGTGTGCTGCTCACAGTCATCTATAGGATGGAACACAGGGCCCCCAATGGAGGAACTAGAGAAAGTACCCAAGGAGCAGAAGGGGTCTGCAACACTATAGGTGGAATAACAATATGAACTAATCAGTAACCCCAGAGCTCGTGTCTCTAGCTGCATATGTAGCAGAAGATGGCCTAGTTGGCCATCATTGGGAAGAGAGGCCCCTTGGTCTAGCAAACTTTATATGCCCCAGTACAGGGGAACGCCAGGGCCAAGAAGTGGGAGTGAGTGGGTAGGGGAGCAGGGTGGGGGGAGGGTATAAGGGACTTTTGGGATAGCATTTGAAATGTAAATGAAGAAAATATCTAATAAAATTTTTTTAAAAAAAATGTGCTATGCAGAACCTTCCCTAACTCAGTTGGGAGCCTGGAGGACTAGATGTATAAGTAACTGCTATATATTAGTAGAAGGTTGACAGAGAATCAGCAACAACATATACAATATTACAATTTTATAAAAAGAAATATATACACAGAGCAAGAGGATCCTGAAGATACACAGTAAAACATCACACCTTTGTTTTGTATGTTTTGTTGAGTATGAGAAGGTGGAGGCTGTACTAGGCAGAGTAGTGGTCCCTTCTGACACCTCACCTGGCAGGAGGCTCTGCAGATGCCACTAAATTATGACTTCAACAATGAGATCAGAGATTATCTTGGATTATCTAGGGACCAATTACTCACAGGTTTCTTTTAAGGAGGCAGGAAAGCTGTAGTGAGAGAGGGAGGGGACACTACTGACTCTAAGCTGTCTGTCCTTCTGTGCCACCTTTCACCAGCAAACTCATGGCAGTTCATTACAACAGAACTAGGAAAGTAGCAAAGAAAATGGCTGCTATTTTGTTTTATATGCTTTCTGCGTTTCCCTTTTTGGTTTAATTAATGTTCGTGTTTATATTTATTCATTTGTTTTGGTGCTATGGGTTGAACCTACGGCTTTTGATATGCTAAACTACACCCTACCCCCTGCATTTGCATTTTCAAGAGTAAACAAAGATGTGTTAGATTTCTAATCAGAGAAATATATGAAAAATGATAATCATAGATTTGTGTAGAGTGTTCTAGTCTGCAAAGCACATTTGTGTCCATGACTTCACTCACATATATCTTAGAATAGACAGGAGAAGCAGAAAACTGCGGCGCCTACATCCATTCAAATTTCTTCTGGCTAGCCCAGCTGGGACTTGTAATTTACCATGCTGGCATGATAGGACCAAAGGGCACTAGAGCCAAGGAAAAGTGTATAAATAAGAGGGGTGCACTAAGGACAAGCCAACAATTATAAATTAACTCTAGATAAGGTAAAAAGTCTGTCACAACCATAGAAGATGAGAATGAGGGTCTAAAGAAGGAGAATGGAAGAATATTTCTTGAAATGTAGGGTTTAAATAATAGATGCTAGACATCCAGCCTGGGATAAAGACTGAGATTCTGCTAATAAATAAATAAATAAATAAATAAATAAATAAATAAATCTAGGAGTGTCAGGCAGAACACAGCATTCGATGGGCATAAAATGGAAGAAGGCTGGTCCCTGGAAAATGAGCTGGTGGAACAAGATATAGACAGTTTACATCAGGGTCATAGGTCTAAGATTTCAGGGTACTAAAAATGGGGAAATCCCAGGCCTTTAGGAACTGCATGCAGAATCCATGGTACTCCAGGAGACAGTTTCGTGGTAATCATGTTGAGGATCTGGCCCTCTCATCTGAGACAGAGGGGAGAGGTTCTGTTTAGAATTGCAGAGCATACAGTTCTAAGAAGAACATCAAATACCTCCAAATGATTTGGGTTGAGGAAAGATGGACATACTCTTTGAACACATTCTGCAGGCCTGCTCTGGATGTCCCCCATCATGGGAACAGAGAGAAACAAGCCATGTATGCTGTTAACCACTTTATATCTCTCATCCAGTTTCACTTGTTATAGGTTTATGGTGGTCTGTACTTTTTTTGGTTCATAGGCATACATAGTACCTCTGTGACTTTTTATATCATCTAGAAAATGCATTAAGGTTACTTGCATGCTCACTCTTCCATGAGAGTTATTACCGTGGCAGTCCCCTTAGTTTAACTATCTAATTATTATTTGTTAGTAGAAGAGCTTTTGGACCTTCTAGGAAATCCAGCTCGTTGGAGTGTACTCGTTTAGGCAAAACACTAATGAAACAAGTGTTTATTGAGCATCTATTATGCACATGCCATTATAGCAGGTGCTAGAAAAGCTGCAGAGATAATAGAGATGGGAAAGTGCCTGCCCTCAGGTAGTACACAATGTAGCTGGGGAGACAAGCTAGAAAAATGAATCACAAGAAAAGGCTTAACTGACAACTTCAAAGAACAATAACAGAGACATCAAAAAGGTAATGTCAGTTTAACTGCCAAAACACTTGCTGTGTGCATTCAGATAAGAGCAAGGTCCCTTCTGTTTGGAGCAATCAAGAGGGGTTTTTACAGAATAGGTGGGGTGGAAGCTGAAGGATAATTAAGATTGAAGGAGTGTAAGGAAGAACGTGTTTTAAGTAGAAAGAGGTTGTAAAGGGTAATAGTAAAAACCATGCACAACACGTATGGAGAAAGATGATAATCTGTGTTTTACAAGCATGTTTTACCTCATGTAAATATGAATTCATATAACATTTAAACAAATAAACTGTCAAAGATGCAGTATATTGAAATCCCAGATTTAAAAATTCTTTGCTTGTAGATAACTGTGAAGTGTATGTGCATGGGTTCATTTATGTGTACATGTCGGAGAAGTGCTCATTCATGTGTGTGCCTGTGAATAGGGGCCAGAGGTTGTCATCAGTTGTCTTCCAATCACTCACTACCTAATTTGGTTTTGAGATGGGATTCCTAGATGGCCTGGAACTCACTGTGCAGACTGTCAGGCCACATGCCTCCTCTCAAGTGCTGATTTAAAGGCAGGTACCACTGTGATTTATTTATTTATTTATTTTTGAGACAGGATCTAGAACTTGACTGCCTAGCCAGTAAGTTTCAGAGATGCGTCTGTCTTGCTTCTCAAGGTGCGGTGGGGTGAGAGGCACTTACCAGCACACCTGGCTTTCCACATGGGTGCTGGGGCTCGGGCTCAGGTCTTCATACACGGATAGCAAGATCCGGACCCTCCGAGCCTTCTCTTCAGCCATACTAATTATGAACCTTGTCAAACAAAAGCCCTCATTTATGAGTGCTAACAGACATATTAAAAAAAAAAAAACAGGAAAAAGAAACTGAATCTTTTTGTTTCATTTCTTGCTATGCTAGAGATTGAATCCAAAGCTTCTCATTCTAGAGGGATTCACACTGTACTCCTTCCCAAATACAATCTTAAAAAAATATTTGTCAGGCAGTGGTGGCACACGCCTTTAATCCCAGCACCTGGGAGGCAGAGGCAGGTGGATTTCAGTTTGAGGTCAGCCTGGTCTACAAAGTGAGTTCCAGGACAGCCAGGGCTACACAGAGAAACCCTGTCTCAAAAAACCCAAAAACAAGTTTTTGTTTGTTTGTTTGTTTGTTTGTTTATTCATTTTTCTCATCCTGGCCAGTTTCCCCTCCCTCCCTCCCTCCCTCCCTCCTACCATTCCAGTCCCTCCTCCCACCTTCTTTCTTCCCCCATATCTGTCTCCTCCCTTCATTTCACTTCAGAAAAGAGCAGGTCTCCCAGGGATATCAACCAAACATGGCATAACAAGACTGGGCATGTACCCTCATACCAAAGCTGGATGAGGCAACCCAGTAGGAGGAAAGGGGTCCTAAAAGCAGGCCAAAAAAAGCACAGAAATAGCCCCTGCTCTACTGTTAGGAGTCCCCCAAGAACACCAAGCTATACAACCATAATGTATATGCAGAGGACCTAGGTCAGACCATACAGGCTTGTGACTGTCACTTCAGTCTCTATGAGCCCCCATGTGCCCTAGTTAGTTGATTCTGTGGGCTGTGTTCTTGCGGTTTCCTTCACCCCTCTGGCCCAGCACAATCATCAACAGAGAGACTTCATCCAGCAACTAATAGGAGCAGATGCAGAGACCCACAGCCAAACTAAGGCAGAGCCCAGGGAATCCTGCAGAAGACAGGGAGGAAGGATTATGGGACCCAAATCCAATCTTTAAGAAAAAGTCTGAAATGAAAAATGTGTTTAGTAATGGCCCCTCATCAATAGGACAATCAGAAAAGACAACTTATCACAAGGTAAAAATTGTGAGGAACGACAAAAATGGAGTTCCCGGTGTGTATCAGACTATATGCTTCTGCTGCTGATATGAGGAAAAGAATGTGAAGGGAAGAAATATTTACTTTAGATTACAGTTTCAGAGACTTTAGTCTATGGCTACCTGGCTCCATCGCTGTGGGTCTGAAGCAAAGCTGAAGTATCATGCACAAGGGCTAGAGGACAAACTCCATCATTCAAGCCTTACCCCCAAGTAACCTACATCTCCCAACTAGGCCCTACCCCTCATAGTTCTAGTACCTCCCACTAGCACAGTCAGAAATGTGTGCCATATTATATCCTGAGAGTCCCACCTCTGAGTGCAGGTTGTATCAGGGACATTTTATGGTCATATCAAACCATTTATTCTGAAAAGTATTTCTGTGGATTTCTACATACAGAAAAATCACCTAAGAACATTTCATTGTAATGCTATTTCAGCCTCTCTTCACTCCAGCTAGTATTATACTTTAGATAATTCACTGGGCCTTGATCTATCATTAACAAGTGGAAAATTCCTCCCTGTTTTTCAGAGGATGTTCTGAAAGGCTGAGCAGATAGACACAAGGTGCTGTTGTTACTAAATCAAATGCCATAAGCGCATGTAAAATTGTCACAGAGATCCTCAGCAGGTTCTCTAACTGTAAGTGGAATCTGAATCAAATTAGCATTATTTTTAAAAACTCACTGAGCATTATCATCTCAAAGTGATATATAAGCATCAAAAATGAATACATTTATTTCAGAAGATGCAAAACCAGAGGTCTACAGAAACATCATAATTCCTTCTTGTTCATTTCTGTAAGCCCAGCACCTAGCACCCTGTCTGGCAGATAATAGATGCTGAATAAATATTTATTAAATGAATGAATGAATACTTCTCTCTCAGTCCCCCTCTGGTAATATCATTTGCAAGAGCTTCTTATCTTTGTTTTCAAGATATATAAGGAATTCACCAAGGGAGCTCAATGAGATTTACTTTCCCTCTTTAGGGAAGGTATTTTATTTATATATAAGAGGGTTAATAGTGTATATCTAAATTAAAATTTAATAGGCCTTTGGTATAAACAGAAGTGCCTATTAGTCAGTGTTTCTAAATGCTATAATAGGCACACTGTTAATCACAACTTAATACCTAGTGAAGGAGAAGGGGATCCCAGAGGATCCTGAGACAGTGAAGCAACGCCTGCCCTTGTAAAGGTTTGCACCTTTGTCAGTGATAGAGACCTGCAGCCTGTGAGACCTGCAGCCTGTGAGTGATGATGATAACGGTGATGAGCAAGAGACACCAGCACATGGTGATAGGTTTATAGTGTGAAATTACATCAGTGAACAAGTGGCCGACTTTACTATACATAATTATCGCCATAGGTGCTTATTCTTTTTTGTTTGTTTGTTTGTTTTTTGGTTTTTTGAGACAGGGTTTCTCTGTATAACCCTGACTGTCCTGGAACTCATTTTGTAGACCAGGCTGTCCTCAAACTCAGAAATCCGCCTGCCTCTGCCTCCCGAGTGCTGGGATTAAAGGCGTGAGCCACCACGCCCGGCTGGTGCTTATTCTTGATGTTTCATTGACCTTCTTACTTTACAAACCCTAATGTTTAGGAAGCTTAAATCCAGGCCTGAGCCTCAGATCTCGGTGAGACAGCCCGCAGAGCTTACACAGTGACCTTGTCTACATTACCTTTCTCCCACAGATAAACACACCTAAAAGAGAAACCGTGTGAGGAATGAAAGACTTGAGTCCAGTTCTAGAGGGTTCAGGTCAGGGTTTCTCAGCCACATTCACTTGGGCAGAACCTTAAGGTAGGCTTATACGGCAGAGGAGTTTCTTTACTCCTGGTGGACAAGAAGAGACAGACACACAAGGACCTGGGGAAGACTGAGCTCTCAAGAACTTGCCTCCAGCAGGGTGCAGCTTCACCTGCACTCTACCACTTGAAGTCCTCAGAAACCCCCAAAACATTACCACTTTTCAAAGCATGAACATTTTGAGGGGATACTTCACATCCCAAG
Organism: Mus minutoides; assembly: GCA_902729485.2. Lineage (NCBI taxonomy): Eukaryota > Metazoa > Chordata > Mammalia > Rodentia > Muridae > Mus > Mus minutoides. The sequence goes on from LR753378.1 coordinate 350,362, forward strand.
CCACAGTAGCCTTGTTTGTATTAGTTGCTTCTCCCAATGCCTCTCACATCCTTGTTTCCTTTTAGAACTAAGACACACTTCCAGGGCAGAGGAACTGTGGGCATGCTCACTGCCTGCGCACTGTTCAGAAGATGCACATTTCCGAAGTACTCAAGAGGACAGTGAGCGTGAGGGCAGAGACACTTTCCTGTTAATGCTGAGAAAGAGCAGACCAGACGGTTCCCTACACATCTAATGTGCCACATAACATGGCAGAATCAAGGCTGATGCTATCCTCCCATGTCAGCTGTCACCTCACGTTCTGTAGGATGAGTGTTCCCTTGCAATGCTGTCCTCCTTTCTCTCCAGCATTATTAAGGTATAGCCAACAAATAAAAATTGGAGGTGTTTAAGGTACACACCGTGATATTTTAATGTATATGAAAACTGTAAAGTAATAACACACCCATTACCTCATATGGCTGCTTTGCTTGTGAAAAATTATTCGTGTATGCCAGACTTCAGGCACACAGAATTATCAATTACAGTCACAATGCCACACAATATTACACAGTACTTTTTAATGGCTTATTCAATTTGAAGTATTTCTCCTACCTCCTGACCCCTGCTAGACATTTTTAGGTTTTATATGTAGGTAAAACCATGTATGCTTGTCTTCCTATGCCTAACTTATTTAACTTACCATAGTGTCCTAAAGGCTCACTCATGTTATCACAAATGTTAGAATTTCCCTCTCAATGGCTAATATGGCATTCTGTGCATCTACATATGTATGTGTATATACCACAATTTCTTTATCAACCAATTAAATAACTGTTTCAAGATCTTGGGTATTATGAGTGATGCTGTTATGAACATAGAGATGTATATCTCTTCAAGATAATGACTTTATTTTCTTTGGGTACATACCCCATAGTGTAATTGCTGGATCATATGACAATTCTCTTCTTTTTATTTATTTCTAAAGATTTGGGAGTTTATGATTATTTTTAATTTTTCTAACTTTTAAAAAATTTTATATTTGCATTATGCCTACATGTATGTATGTGTACCACATGTGTGCCTGGTGTGTGCCAGATCAGAAGTTCCCTGGAAATGGAGTTACAGACAATTATAAGCCACTATGTGACTACTGGCAACTGAAACCAGGTCCTCTGAAGGAGCAGCCAGTGCTTAACTACTCAGCCATCTCTCCACTCTCCCTATTCGTTTTCCTTCTTAGGAGACACTGGTTTGTTGTTGTTGTTGTTGTTGTTGTTGTTGTTGTTGTTGTTGTTTTTCGAGACAGGGTTTCTCTGTATAGCCCTGGCTGTCCTGGAACTCACTTTGTAGACCAGGCTGGCCTCAAATTTTCCATACTGGCAATGGTAGTTATAGTTATAATAATATACTGTATCTCTCTATGGAGCCTTGGCTCTCCTGGAACTTGTTATGTAGACCACACTAGTCTTGAACTGACAGAAATTCAACTAGCTTCATTTCCTGAGTTCTGGGATTAAAGGTGTTTGTTGCCACACAGGGCAATGAATGGACCACATCCACACCATGGCAATAGCTGTTCTAATACATGTGAGGATCTCATGGTTCCAATATGCATTTCATTGATAATTAGTTGAACACCCTTCATATGTCTACTGGCCTCTTGTATGTCTTCTTTAGAAATGGTCTGTTTAGTCTCCTACCCATTTTTAAGTCAAGTTGTCCATTGCTGTTGAGCTAATGGGCTCCACAAAACTGTCCTTAACACTCAATAATTTTTCCTGTAGCATGAAATTGAGATGACAATGATACACAGGATAATTTGCCTCAGATCTTACCTATTCCCTCCTGCAATAAATATGGAATTGTTTGTGGATTTTATCCATAGGACTCTCCAAAAGAAGTTAGTGACTCCATTTTCAACAAATGTATTCTCTTCCTACCTCTCAGTCTGCCTTTATCCCAACTTACATTTTAGTTTTTGTCTGTTAATAGGCAAGTTCTATATTCTCTCCTTTCAAAATTCAACTCTATGTGGAAACCTACCTTAATTAATCCCCTTTCAACTGCTGCTTAGTCTTTTAGTTTCACGGAGCTGAGATGTAGTACCAATGGTCAGAGTAAGTGCTCTAATTACCTTTGTAAATTATTATCCCTAATTTACAAATGAGGAAACTATGGCTACTGTGCTATATTCAGGGCCACATTGCTATGAAGCGGCTATGTCAGGTTCCTACCGTGGCTTATGTGACTAAAAGCTGTGGTCTTTCCCAGCTAGCACTGTAGTGCAGCACAGGCTGATAATGACTCTTTTGTAAGCACAACCCTCCCCAAACACACACACACACACACACACACACACACACACACACACACACACACACACCAGAGAAAATGTCTATTCTCTTGCATTTCCTCAATATGCTAGTTGAATTGAGTTGAACAGCTTAAAGCCAGAAAAACACATCTCCTATTTTTGTTAATATATTCCATCCTTGTGCTCAGCACATAAGGTAATCGTTAAATGTTAATGACTAAGAGAAATGGAATAAAATCAGTGTTGTGGTAGCCATTTTTAAGCTTTAAGAGTTTAAATGTGCAGCCCATATACTATACCACAGCTGGGAGCACCATATTGCCATTAAGCCAGAAGGTGGATTCACGGGATGGGAACATTGAAAACAGACACCACAAGAATGGCTAAGTCAGTTTTCCAAACCACTTTCTATAAGTAGCTGCTGCACACTACCCCCACCCCACCCCCACCAATAATAATTTCACAATGATTAGCCAGCCTGTTAGGTAAGGAATCCCAGGAAATACTGTAAGAGGGGTTTAGAGTTAACTGCTCAAGTGTTTAGACAAAAGTGGAGGTGACTCAAGTGTTAGGTCAAATAGTAGGGGCACTCAGGTAGGATCATTCTCCTTCCGTTGGTGCTACTGTCGACCCTTCTAGCATGTACTTTATCGTTATTCTTGTAAGTGCAGCCCACATATAGTACACATGGGCATCTGAGTATCTCACAGGGATGGAAGTGCTGTCTTACGTCACCAGTGTCTGCCCCTTTTCTTTCTTTGCTCATAACACAATTTTCCTGTTTTGTTTTGCCAAGCCCTTCCTATGTAGCTTTTTAACTTAATTAAATATATAGGCAATTACTGACACCATCTGTCTTTGCAGAAAAAGAACAAGAAGCGGCGCACAAGCCTGGGATTCTGAAGGGATGCCTTTAACAAAATCTTCTAGCTTTATCAGCGGTATTAGTTTTTAAGAGCCCTTCTGTTATTTTTAATTATTTATATTTCTCTAGTAATAACTAATTTGAGCTAACTTAAAATGTGATGGCATTGGTATGTTTTAAAAACAAAATATCAGGTAGTGCATGACTTTTCAGTAAAACAACAACATAAACATGTGGTTGAACATCTGTTACTAGTACAGTCTAACACAGCACTTAAAATCCTTTATAAAATTACATGAATCTTTTACATAAATAGAAATGTTTTAACAATACGCATATCCCTTTCAACATATATTTCACTTTCTTAAACATAAGATTTACTGTATTGTCGGATCCAAATCCTTAAGAACAAATAAAAAGCCCCTCTTCTTGTGAAGCTGATCTGCTCATCATGCCACAGTCCTTGCTGACCTGGAGGACCTACTTAACATAGGCCTGGTTTTGTTTTGGTTTGGTTTGGTTTTCCTCTTTAAGTTTCTATACAAATTTCTAAGTATATAAAAAATATTAAACCAACCACTGAAATCTGTCCAGGCAGAGTAAGGAACCTTTACAAAAAACAAGCCTCAACAAATCAGTGAAACCCACCCCTCCCTAAGGGGGAGCACAGGAAGGCAGAAAGCTGACAAAAGTTCTCCGTAGTTTAGCTTCTCCTTCCAGGTCAGACAACTGAGCCCTTCCCTACACATGGGCGAAGCATGTGTTGAATATCTCCTACTACACCACAGCAGTGAGGTTCCCTGCCCTCTGCAACAGACGTGCAGAGCACGAAGTCATTTCTAAAGCTCAAAACAAAGACACTTTCCAAGTAAATGAATAACACTGTGAAACTTCAAGTCACGTTGAAGACCTAGAGAATATGCCACCCCAGCTTTTAGGCGGTAAGCATCAGTGTATGAACAAAAGAAGAAGGAAATATGAAAAAGTAATTTCATAATTGCTTTTTATGTAAGACATTTAGTGGGCATAAACAGCTAAAACTCAGATATGACCCTTACAGATTTGATAACTGAGAGCCTCCTGGTGAGTCCTCCAGAAATGAAAGAGCATATTAAGAGACAGTGCAGTGAATGAATGGGTAGAGAGGAGTAGGAAGAGAAATAGGGTAGAAAAAAGGAAGGAGGGGAACTTCCTCCCATTAATTCTGTCTGTTCTTTTGTTAGAAATCTACTCAGGGGTCATTGGTTCCAGAGAGGTGGTCAGTTACAAGCAGCCTCTGGGGGCAGCTTGGTAGCCAGGAGGTTAACATGGGCAGAGCCCAGGGAAGGCAGTTGGGAAAGCCAGACTCACACACTTACTCAGATGGAACTCCCAAGGTGACTTTTTGTCAGTGGTGAATCTACTAGAATGTTTCCCAAGGCCCCAGAGCTTCTTCACCCATGTACTTCTGGAAAGAGTTTCAGGAGTTACTGGTCTGAGGTAGGAGGCTTGGACAGTATTTCTCTGTTCTAACAAATCTCTGGAAATATAGTTCTCAAGGTACTCTACAGATAAATAAGAAGTGAGGCAGAAGGATGATAAGTGACCTCCCCAAGATCCACAGGGAATTGAGGGCCCTCCTGGCTTCAGAACTATCTAGTAACTCGTGGAGCTTCCTGACGTGACTTCTCTGGCCCAGCTCTGTTGTCACTAGGATCAAGCATGGCAGAGGAAACCTGGGCTCTGGAGTTTAACCCCACCGTGGCTTAGCTGGAAGCTGGTAGCACATTTTCTGGAATCTTTGAGCCTCCATTTCCACTTATACTAAACGCATACTCACTATCTACTCCACAAAGCTGTTGTGAGGATGGTGAAAAATATCCCACAGAGCCTTGCACTTAATCGCCCTTAGTATTCACTTCCCTTCCTCTTTCCTCTCCCACATTTTCCTTTCTGTAGTCTGCCCTACAGGAAATCAAGTAGGAAGTTTCCTAAACACCACAGCCATAAAAATGATGACATGGTGTCTTGATAGAATGCTCACTCTTTCAAACACAAGACGCTGTAGGCAGCAAAGGCAAAGTGGAATCCAGGCTGTCTTCAGATAACCAGCCTCCAAAGGCTGCACTATGATAAACATGCCACCTAGGAGCCAGGCCTCCACCACCACCAGATCATTCAGAATTTAGTAAATTACTGGGTTAATGTGATGGCGATGAGAAGGCTCCCTGTGGAGGACATAGAAACTTGGGGTGGGAGATGCAGTGTGGCGATTGAGCAGGGCGAGAAAGTGGAAGGTGTGTCTTGGGCACAGCTTTCCTAGGTCATGTGTTAAGCAGTCTGACCAGCCCTACCTGCCTCGTGGATCTGATGGTGCCCTACCCAGAAACTGACACAAAACGAAAGCCTGTGATTTAGAGCAGGAAGAAGTTGCCTGGCTTTTGGAAGAGTGACACTGTGTCCTTAGAGTTCATTCAGTCTATAGGATACTATGCTTATGATATTATGCTAATGAGTTGCTATCTCCTCTGTCCCATGGCTGCTTATTAAGCCCTGGGTGTATTATGGGTCACTCGTTAGCTTTAGTGTATGTGATGGATATTTGTTGGACATACATAGCAAAGTTTTATTAGGTTCTGACTTGAAAAGTAGCTAAGGCAAACCCAGAAGGCCACTTGAGAGGTAGTTTGTCATAGACCTGTTTATTCAGTTATCATCTATACCCAACCACAGTCAAATAAGGGACACAGAGATTATGCAACTGTCTATACTACAATGGACGTGTGTGTAACAACTTTATTGATATGCCTTATGCCATAAAGGTCACTTTCCCAAAGGAGGTACTTAGTAGTTCTGCGTGTATTTAGACTTGCACAACCATCACCTTTATCAAATTTTACATTTACTTCACTCCTCCCCATCCAATGACTATAGAACCATTAGTAGCCATTTCCCATCGCTCTTCCCCTTAGCCACTGGGAACTACTTTCTGTCTCTATGGATTTCATTATCTTAGAAATCTCATGTAAGTGTGATCATACAGTGGGCGGTCTTTTGTGACTTTTCTTTGATGTACTGTGTTTTCAAAGTTCAGTCATGTGGTAGCAAGTATTGGTTGTACCAATCATTCTTTTTTATGGTTCAGTAGTATTCTTTTGTATGGCTATACCACATTTTGTTTTTCCACCAGTTAAAGGATATTAACTGCTTCTACTTTTCACTGAAAGAGCTTGGATGACACAAAGCTCTTTGGGTCCAGATCCTTCTTAAGTACTGACTGCCAGAGGCAGAGTTAGGGCAGACATGATAGCTCAGTTGTTTGCTCTGGACTTTTGTTCTTAACCGCTTCTCAGAGATGGAAAGACAATGATCTTTGCTTTGAGCATTCATGCAAGTTTTTGCAGAAATACGTTTTCCTTTCTTTGCATTACATGCCCACTAGTGGAATCTATGGGTCACAGCGTAACACAGTGTAAGTTTAGCTTTTGAGGATTTAACTAAGATCTCTCTCTCATGTTGTTTAGTTTAATTATCCAATGAAGACATATTGATTGGCATGACCTCTATCGAGTGTCATGCTAGGTGTTGGTTGGGATACAGAAATGGAAAAACAGGCTTCTGTTCTCGGTCTCATTTTCTTTCTTGGAATGGCTCAAACTTAAATAAACTAGCCTTGGTTTTACCATCATGAACACTGAACTCTGCTCTCATCCATGTCTCTTCCTTGTCAGAGCCTTGCCCCTAGGCTCTAAAGCAGCTGGACTAGAGGAACTCGAAAGCCATCACTTTCACAATCCATGTTTTTTGCCTATGTAGTCTGCAACCAAAATTATTGTTTCTAGGAGACTATGGTTTACTAGGGCTGCGGAGCAGCCTAGGGAGGACAGGGGATGGTGCTGGAGTGCATGGGGAGGCCTGAGGCCTGTGTATGTACTCTGCCTCACCCAGACACTACCTTGCTTTGCACAAAAGTCCTCCATGCACACAAGGACTGCACACAGAAACCCTCCCTGCTACACAACAAGAGCTCTTCTGCTTTGAACACTCCTACAAAGAAAGCCTTTTAGAGGTCATCTAAAGCACACCCTAAGGGCCACTTCTCAGAGAAGCCAGTCATCCACAGGGCCACTTCTCAGAGAAGCCAGTCATCCACAGGGCCACTTCTCAGAGAAGCCAGTCATCCACCAGGGCCACTTCTCAGAGAAGCCAGTCATCCACCAGGGCCACTTCTCAGAGAAGCCAGTCATCCACCAGGCCTGATATTTACAGCCTGAAAGTCACTAACCACCACATGGAATGAGGGACTCCTTCTCTGAATCACATGCAGGCGAAAACAATCAATAGTCCTATAAAAACTGGTTATGAAAATTAGATTTTCATGTTTACTAATGTTTAGTGATCAATTTCCAAATAAGAAAATGGCCTTCCAAAAAGTCATAAAAAGGCAAGAAAATACTTAAGCAGAAACAAAAGAAAGAAAAATGAGTGTGTAATTCTGTACACTAAGATTATAAATTATATCAATTAGGCCATCAGTTTTTAATAACACAAGAAGGATCATAAATTGTGATGACAGAAGCCCAGAGTAGGAAACAGAAAATGCAAGAGTGTACTTAAAATTGTGATTTTTTTTTTAAAAAGTGAGAAATAGTGTAGCTGCTGTTGCTGTTGCTGCTGCTGCTGCTGCTGCTGCTGCAGGTTTAAACTTCAATTTTTTTTTTCATTTTAGAGAACCAAATCAATCAATTTCTAGTGTGATTTTGGCATACCCTGAAAGAATTTCTAATGTGGCAGAGAAGTTCCTAGCGCCACAGAGAAAGCTGGCTTATTGATGCTGGTAACTAGTGATACAGATGAGTGAGACTAAGGGTTATGAACTTGGGCTCACTAGTGACCCAGTTAGTTCCTCACTGAATGACAGGAGCTGAGAGAGTCTGTCCACCTCCCACAGTAGTCAGAGAGTGAGGAGGTGGTCATTCTGTGCTTCCAGCCTGGGACTGCCTCAGAGCCCATGGCACCTAGAGCCTTTCCAGTTTTACAGATGTCTCACCTGTCCTCATCCTGTAGGGTCCAAATGCACTCGAATGGAATCTGATTTAAGCATCCCTTCTTAAAAAGTGTCGTTACACTTAACTTACATATTTTACTTTGTGGACATTTAAAAATATTTATTGTTATTTTATTCCAAAGTTTTACACTTGGAAGCCATTAACTTTTTTGTTTTGTCTTGTTTTTGTTTGTTTGTTTGTTTGGTTGGTTGTTTTTTTTGTGTGTGTGTTTTGTGTTTTTCAAAAAACAGGGTTTCTCTGTGTAGTTCTGGCTGTCCTGGAACTCACTCCATAGACCAAGCTGGACCCAAACTCACAGAGATCAGCCTGCCACTGCCTCTCTAGCACAGACTAAAGGTGTACACCAGCAGTGCCCAGCTGCCATTAACTATTTTTTAAAAATGTAAATATTTTAAATCTAAATATCTAAACATTTGAAAATCACGGAGGTGGGAGGCATACTGGGTTATTCGGCCCTGACTGCCAAGAGCCAGGACTCAGGTGCTTTATTGCCTCTGGCCCTATAGACTCTAAGAACCAAAATAAGGCCCCGAGTAGGGCAGGAGATGTCCAAGGATGGATGCTTTAGCTGTTTAAAGATGGCCTTATGGAGATGTAATTTGTCATGTCCGAAGGGCAAACAATATTAATAGAAGCGTGGGGAAGTACTTCAGGAGGGACTCCAGAAGTTTCAGTTGTTGATCAGGTAGTCTGGTTAGGGACTGTTCCCATCTCTTAGAGACTTCTAGAAGACATTGGGCTATCCCAGAAATGGCCACTAGGTGGCAACAGGCCAAGAGGCAGCAGTTCCTCTGTCTATGGATTTGTTTTAATGCAATGCAAACAACTCTTACTAAAATATCACAATCATATTTACGAATTGAAAATTCTGTCAGTGCAGTGTACCCACTTATTTAAAAATTAAGTGTCAGGTATGTCTACCACATGGAGCACTCAATGCTGTCTGACATTTTAATAATCCAAGATGGGAAGAGATGTCATTTACTATGGCAAAGAGCTCACTACTTCATGTTTATGGAGATGCTGGGGCCTGTTCTGCTCCCTGTGTCTGAGATAAAGGCAAGTATATAAAAGTCAGAGTCCTCCTACTACCCTGACTATCAAACTGTCTCCAAAGCCCTATGGGAAGAGTGATCATGGGACAAACAGACTTGGGTCTGCCAGGCCCTACAGTAATAGCCTCATGTAGTCACCTCACCACAGACCACAGGGATCCATGCCATTAGGCCATTGAGTTTGGTTTGATTTGGCAGTATTAGTGATTGAACCTAAGTCCTCATGTGTGCTAGGCAAATACTCTCCCATTAAGATACAGTCACAGCCTTTGGCTTGTGTTAATAGACAAGGAAGTAGGGCCAGAGAGAGGGAACAAAATTGCTGAAGACCAGACAGACAGCAGAGGAAAGGCTGGCGTCTTCAGCAAGTCCTTGTAACTCTGTTCCAAGGGTCTCATTCCAGGAGGTCACTTGCCTCTGTTAAACCACTATCCTCCTTAGTCTTCTTTACCCTCAGCTGCTGACGCTTCTCTCGCCCTGCTTATCGACCTATCCTTCACAAACTTAGTGCATGTGGACCAAACCATGGTGAGAAGCAGGATGGATGACTGGTCTCTACCACAGGCTCTTAGATAAGGCTTCAGGTCCTATGGGCCTCACTTGTCTCAAGAATGACATCAGAGATGAGATGCCTCCTTACCAGGGCCTGATTTGTCTTTAAGCCTATAGAATAGCCCAACATATGCTCCTGAAATACAGTGAGAAAGAAGACATGCCTTAGTTCTCATCCTGTCCACCAAAACATTGTCCAGCAGAAGTATCTCAAGCTGAACAAACCTACCCCTGAAGCCTGGATTTACCCTGTAACTTGTCCTTAATCTGCTCTACTGGGAAATAGTCCTTCCATTTTCTGGAGAAATTTAAGATATCTTTGATTCTCTGACTCTTCTTTTTGTCACATGCCCCACACGAGACCCATGAGGATGTCCTCTGAGATCTGATTTTGAGATATGCCTGTGTCCTTTCACCTATAATGGTTCCCATTCTGGTCTTTCCACTGCCATCTGTTACCCAAACTTCTATGGCAGGGTCATCCTGATTGGACTCAGGTCTCCATCCTTGACAGTCATAGTTCCTTCTCTTACTGCATACCAGCTCTTTAGAAATAGACACCAGAACATGTCATTCCTCTCTACTCAACACTGTACAACAAATTCTCAGCCTCTGATATTGTATCCTCTCCCCATACTGGGCCCTCCTCTTTGGCAAAGTGCAACAAACTAGAGACAGTTAAGCCACAAGTTCTTTCTTGCCACTTAGTGGTATATAGAAAATAAGTCCTTTACTCACCATAGTCAAGCCAGAAGAACACAAGGAACCTTGGCCTCCCCACAGCTGGATTCTGCCACCCCCAGAGGAGCTAGACATATAACCTGGCTTCTTCAGCTTAGCCATTGCTGTGTTGCTCGTGGGTTTGACAGGTGGTTTGGCCTTTCTCTAGGAAGAATCAAATGGTCCAATAATAGATTTTCCATCAGATTTAGAACCATAAATCTGAACAAAAACATGGGTAAAGGCAGTCATTCCTATGTCCCTCAGTCAAACAGGCTGCTGAAGAGAATGGCTATACATCACAGCTTACTCTGAAGGCCTGGTACCAGCTCTGTAGTGGGTGAATTCTCAGTGCTGTATCTCTTAAACTTGGTCAATTTGCAGAATATGTCTTTTAAAAAATAATTTCCACCAGATGGTAAATCTTCACAATCCCTAGGTAGCATCATAGACATGTCTGGAGGCAATGGAGGGAAGGTCCGCCTGGACCATAAGCTTGAGTGACTAGTCAAGGGAAATGTCACCCAAAGAGGTGACTTGATTGTATCTCAGACACTGATAGCATAAACCTGGATCGTTGGCCTCTTAACTGCTCAGAGCCTCAGTTTCCCTACAGAAAAGAGAAGGGGGTGAAAACGTTAAGATGAGTTTGTAAAAACATCTGTAGATTTTTTTTTCATTTTTATTAGATATTTTCTTTTTTTATATTTCAAATTTTAACCCCTTTCCTGGTTTCCCCTCCAACTCCCCCATCCAATCCCCCTCCCCCTGCTCACTAACCCACCCACTCCCTCTTCCCTGTCCTGACATTCCCCTACACTTGGGCATAGAGCCTTCACAAGACCAAAGGCCTCTCTTCTCACTGATGTCCCACAAGGCCATCCTCTGCTACATATGCAGCTGAAGCCTTGAATCCTTCCTTGTGTACTCTTCTGTTGGTGGTTTAGTTCCTGGGAGCTCGGGGGTGGGGGGAGTTGGTTAGTTCATATTGATGTTCCTCCTATGGGGCTGCAAACTCCTTTAGCTCATTGGGTCATTTCTCTAGCTCCTTCATTGGGGACCCTGTGCTTAGTCTAATGGATAGCTGTGAGCCTCCACTTCTGTATTTGTCAGGTACTGGCAGAGCCTCTCAGGAGACAGCTATATCAGGTTCCTGTCAGCAAGTACTTGTTGGCATCCACAATAGTGTCTGGGTTTGGTAACTGTATATGGGATGGATCCCCAGGTGGGACAGTCACTGGATGACCTTTCCTTCAGTTTCCGCTCCAAACTCTTAAAGCTCACAAATTCTGGTTCCATTGGTTGGGAGGATTAATACACTAAAAATGTCCATCTTGCCAAAAGCAATGTATAGACTCAATGCAATCCCCATCAAAATTCCAACTCAACTCTTCATAGAGTTAGAAAGAACAATTCTCAAATTGATTTGAAATAACTAAAAAACCAGGATAGTGAAAAACATTCGATGCTTACTACATAATCTATAAACTTGTCTCTCAGTCTCATTTTTACCCTCAGGCTCACAAAAGGCAGCTAGCAAGAATTAAGACAAAGCTCTTTGCCATGGAACTTGACTTGCACTTAAAGACAATTACAGAATGTAGGACCAAAGCACAGCTGCCCACATCTCTATGCTCTACCACCCATCCATTCTGCCTGTCACCAGAAAGAGGCAGAAGTAGCAGGGGTGAGCAGGCGGCCTCCATCTGCCCAGAGTACCTAAGGCAAAAGGGGCTTTATATTAAGTCTCTCTCCCACTCCTTCTCACACAGGAGCACGCTGTTGCCTTGTCATACCAAAGAACCTGAGAGCAGAACAATTCTGGCCTGTGTTAGTTCTCTAAATCCAGGTATAATATCCAGGGAGGTAGAGAGCTAGGGCCTCCTCTTCCCCACACTTCCCCACTCTTTGGTAAAGGTGCAATGGATTAGAGATTGTTAAGACATATGCATAAATATTATTTTCAAGTAATCCCACGTTTACAAGTTAACAAAGAGCTGAAGATAAGTTAACATTTTTACTTAACCCATCATAACCAGAGTAGTAGTATTTAAGTATTCATTAGTATCAAATATTATTCATGAGGTATTCCTTTTTATCGCCTCAATCTTGGAGATTCAGCATGTGTACCAGCAACGTTTCAAGTGCCCAGTGGCTACATGTGCTGGCAGATACCATGTTAGATGGTACATATCCTGAATATGTCTGAGAATATCTATGAAAGTGCAGTTATAATTCTGTAATATTGACACTGATGGTTGGTTAACATGTCCTAATATTCTCATCTGGTCTCTTGTGTACTTACTATTTTTGCAAAGCTCAAGTTATGTTGCTTATGTGACTGCTTATCCTCCTTTTTGCACACACAGTATCTTCATGTTATTCACAATCATCATCTCTCATAATAATATCACATACCATCTCATCACTTGGATATATTCTAATTTTCTTATCTAATGCTCAAATGCTGGAAAGCTATAGGTTTTCAGTATTGCAAGTCATGCAGTTGGTGTTACTTGTGTTCTTAAGGCTTTGGTGTGAGTTTCCCTAGCGTTCTTGCTATTTTCAGCAACATCATTTTTGAAAAGCATCAAGCAAACAGTTACCATGTGACAAGAAATAGGACTTGTAGGTTCTTCTACACCTTTGAGGCTTAGCTGTGACTCAGAGAGAACCACCTTACCACCTATGTCAGAGTTGCTCCATTTATAAAGTAAACTGATCATATTTGGGTGATTTTTAAAAAGTCTTTCTTGCCCTATCCTTACCTTCAAATCTAATCAATTAATCCTCAGGCTAGTCATTACAAGACATCACAGCAAGTCATGTCAAAGTCACTTATCCCTTCTCAGAGTGTACAGGCCACTATTGTGGCTCGCTTGTGTCCACTACAGGAAACTGTAAGTTTTTAAAGTTAACATTGAATTTCAAATTCAAAAATAAGGTTAAGTAAGAGGCAGTAAGAACATGGGACATGTACCAAGGAAGTAGAGAGGACTATTTGGTTGATCTGAATCTGGACTCAGCCCTAAGAGGCCCCAGAGACCTGCTCCTGAATGGCTCTAGAGGTGTTCACAGTGTGGTTCTGGAATCGTGTAGATTCTGCCTCACCAACCATACCCCCCCACACTGGGGTCTGTGGAAAGACAAAGACTTAGCAGCCCCCCCCCCTAAAGGACCAACAATCTAGAGGGGGAGATCGGAACCCCTGGACATAAACAAGCATGCCTTGGAAAATGTTTTCAGCATAAAAAACCAGATGGAAAAATGGAACAATTATCTGAGCAAATCAGGCATGCCTGCTTTTGAGGAAGAGACTTCAGGAAATGTGTCCTATTTCCTTTCAGAACCCAGGGGTTAGGGCAGCCTGGGGAAGCAAGAATACTAACCTCTAGCAAATTCAGAGCCTGGCCATGGTCTCAGGTAAACTGTGAAGCAGCTTTTGGTCTCAGTATCCTCGCAAGTAAACTGGAATTAGAGTAGTAGCCGCCTGGCCCAAAGCCACCACGGCCAAACCAGTTAGGAAATGGTGCCATCTAATAGCCACGCAAAGTCTGCCTCCTAAGACTTTTTAAAAGACAGCATTTCCCACTGTTAGTCTAGGCTTGGCCTTGAACTTGTAATCTTTGTTTGATTCAGCCTCCTGAGTGCTGAGATTATGGACTTGCACCACTGTGCTCAGTGAGAAATCTGTTCACTTAAAGGGAATGCTTAGTATAAGTAACATTTGTATTCAACTTTGTCAGGCAATTTTATGTGTGTTTGGGGGTTTTGTTTGTTTTTCAAAACTCCACATGGTAGGTATTGCTGTTTGTACCTGACCTGATCCTTAAGGACACTGAGACTGAGAGCATCGATACAAGTCTAATGGTTTGCTGCATGTGAGGCTATACACAGGCGCTCCACGCCTTGGTCCTGTCTTTCCATATACTATGCTGCTTTCTTATCAAAAGCCTTATCACCAAAACATCAATATAGTTAAACAAAAACATCAGTAACGTTTTGTGTATCTCTTTTTGAACAAGAGCACCAGAGCATGAGAAGAGAAACTCTGGATAGGGACATGTAGGAGCAGCACAGGGGACAGGAGCTGTCCCCATCTGATTTACATGTAATTCTGTACAGCAGGAAAGATTTAAGTTGACAAATAGCATGTTTACAACTGCAGCAGATACTTGGCAGTTAGTTTTTAACAATTGTTGCAAATGTGATTTATTTGTTGTTATGAAAGAGGATTACTGTGAGAATATGATCCTGAAATTAGCTTCAGTTTAGCAAGGGGCCCTGACAGCTTGACCCCTTAATATTCTTATAATGATGTCATTTACATTCAATGCTTACTCAAGTCTCTCACTGCTAGACTTGTGAGAGAGGAGTCCACTCCAGGGCAGATGTATTATGTATTTTAACATACAGAGTTGGTGAGTGGGGCACTTGTAGGCCTTCTAAGAGGAAAAAAGTATTTAATCAAATCTTCATGAAAATGTGTTAGTTTCCAACTTCCTACAGTGAAAATGCATTACTGATAATTACAGCATGCTCTAGAAATACAATACTTTATGTTTTCTCCACAAGACACTTCCATGGCATAGACTGCAGTAAACAAGAACACGTTCTGATTCTCTGCAACTCTGACTTTTAATTTGACTGGAGGATTGGTACAGCATCCATACCCTCTCTTCCAGAGGTGCATGTGAGGAGGATGGGCTTGGGGCCAGACAGAAATGATTAGAAACTGAGTGCCACCCCTTACTTACTATGGAGACTTAAGTACCTCCTGAACCTGTTTCTTTATCTGTAGCATGGCTGGTAGTTTTTAAAGTACCTAGAAAGAGCAGAGAAGTCTGTGTTCACACCAGATGTTCTTGGTCCACACAAAGCACGGCTTTATTACTAGTTTAAAGCTCAAATGTCACCTTCAGAGGCAGCCTGGAATCCACCAGCCAAACCCAGTCTGACCTTTCTACTTCCATAATCATTGTTACAGTGCACATTACACTGAGCTGTGATTCACTGAGCATATGTGGATTTGTCATCTTGATGGCATGACCTAGGCCTTTATAATTTTGACTCTCTAGTGACTTGCATGATCTGCCATAATCATTCAACTAAGTTGGATTCTGGGTATCTCATGGGAGTCTAAAATGACAAGTCACCTTTAAGGAAAAGGAGAAGGTAGCACATGACCTACTTTTGTCACTGCCAGTTAAAGACATAGTAGATGCTCAGTAAATATCTGTCAAATAAATTAATAACCACCACTCAATTATCTACCTAGCCCACAGTAAATGTGTAACTAACCTGGCTGTTTTTCACAGCATTTAAATTTTTGTTTCATTATAGTCTGCTCATAATTCCAGGTGTTATCATCAGGTCACTGTTGAGGGTACTATGAATTTGCAGGCTGATAACATAAAATGGTAGTTTAAAATGGTAGACTTAAGGCTTACACCTTATGTCTGTAATGTTCTGATAAAAATCACATTGTTTTTTTTTTTTTCCAAACTCAAGGCAAACTCTCCTTTCTTACGCCACCCTATCTGCACTCACTTTTCCAATTTAGTTACCACCCTCCTTAGCTTTTATTCAGTCTCAGCAGAGAACATTGCCCTGGCACCTCTGAAATGACAAACCACAGGCCAAACAAAAGAAATGAAGTCACCAAGAACCAAGACCTCTGTTGATTGTCTTGGCCAGGTATTTTCATTTCTTTAACTTCTTACATAATCACATATGTTCTAATGTAAGAAACATGCTTCATCCCTCAGCTATGTGATATGGAAACAGAAGCAAAAATATCTACTCCAAGAATCTAATTGGCCACTTGTTTAGTTTGGCCTACTGATCTAGTTGGGAGTGGAATGGCTCTCTATCGTCTTCTGGCTCATCCTACCCTGACTTCTCTGACTCATGTTTTAACCAGGTATGGACAACAGGCCTCAACCTCTCATACAGTGACCAGCTAGCCATGACGCAGCTCACCCTCTACCTGACAAATGGTCATCTGAATTGTAGTCTGAGCACCCTGGAAGTGCCCCGTTTTAAAGAAGATTCAGAAAGGGAAAGGAAGCGTCATAGCATCCAGGCAGAGCTGGTGAGCAACAGATTCTTTCTGGTTGATTTGGCATTGAGCAGTACTCAACTGCTAAGTGAGAAAAAAAAAAAAAAAAAAGACTAAAGAACCAGACAGATCATTGAGCCTTTTCAAAACAAAGTCCATAAATGTGACAGTCTCTGCCATAAAAAGGGAGCAGCCACCCAGGAAGAGGAACCAGGGTGTGAAGGCCTAGAGGCCACAGCCCCAGGAAGAGGAACCAGGGTGTGAAGGCCTAGAGGCTACAGCTTTCTGTTTGGGTGCCTCCCAGTTCTCTTCATATTTCTCTACACAGCCAGCTATTTTTTTACAGCCCTCACCCCTATTGTTCTAGTCAAAATTTCCATTTTAAGCTTAGACTCCTAGACCCAAAACCCCTAGAATTGGTTGCTCTGAGTCTTCAGGTGAAGCTATTTAAAGATCATCTATATGATTATCTTTCCCCCTGTACATTCTCTTGGAGGATCAAACCAGAGGCCTGACATTCCTTAGCCCCACACCCTGCCAACAACTGGGCTATAATAACTTTAGCTGCTAAAATGCCTCAGATCTTACCTGTACTCTGCCTCCATGAAGATACCCCCTTAGAATCTGCCCCACCATTTCACACTAGAAGGATAGAACTCCCCTAAGATTCCTTGTCTCCCTTCTTTCCCCTTGGCCTAAAAACTACAGTGAAGATTGCTACAAAGTAAAAAGTGATTTTTACCTGGGATTTTTTTTTTAAATAGAAAAAAAAAAAATTCAGTCTGGCTTGGTGACACACACCTTTAAGTCTCAGCACTTGGAGGCAGAAGCAGGTGGAATCTCTGAGTTCAAACCCTGCCTGGTTCACAGAGCAAGTTCCAGGCAAGTTCCAGGACAGCCAGGGCTACACAGAGAAACCATATTTTGAAAAATAAAAAACAAAAGGCATTTAATATATATTGATTATGGTTCCCCTCCCCCAAATCCTCTCCCCTCCTTCCTATCAAAACTTCACGACCTTTTTTTTTTGTCTCCTTAGAAAATAAACAAACAGGGAAACAAAAATGAAAGAACTAGACACAAAACCATAGAAACACAAAATCAGAATCCAAACCAGACAAGCAAAAGACCAGTCAGATTTTTTTTCTTAAATGCCCAAACTAAGCCATATGAGAAAAATACCACTGAGTTTGTCTGGTGCTGGCATCCTGCTGGGCCGGGGCTACCCTTACCCTTGCATGTGGTTACGTGTCCTTAAGTGAGACTCCATTAAAGGAACTAATTTTTCCCTTGCAAGTGAATGTCAACTGGAGATAGCTTCCTGGTGAGAGGTGGGAGCCTTTGTCCACTTCTCCATTTCAGCACTGGAACCCTGTCTGGATTGAACCTGTCCATGCTGCCATGGTCTCTCTGAGTTCATATGTGTATTAGTCCTGTTGTGTCTAAAAGACAGTTTCCTTGAAGTCATCCATTCCCTAAGGCTCTCAAGGACCTCTCTGCCTCCCCTTCCACATAGTTCCCTGAACCTGTTAGGGGAGGGGGTTTGATCCCATTTAGGACTGAGTGTTACAAAGTCTCTCACTCACATTATCCAATTATGGGTCTCTGTGTTATTTTCCATCTACTGCAAAAAGCAGATTCTCTGATGATGGCTGAATGAGGCACTGACCTATGGGTGTAGCAGAATGTCCTAAGGAGTTATTTTATTGCTGTTTTCCTTTATCAGAACAATAGTACTTGTTTTTTTCTAGGTCCATGGCTTATCCAGTCTCGGGTTCTTAGCCATCTGAGCACTGAATGGTATGGGTTCTATCTCGTGGAGAGAACCTTAAATACAATCAAAGAGTGGTTGGTTACTCCCACAACATTTGTGCCACCATTACACCAGCATATCATGCAGGCAGTATCATTGGTGTAGATTGCAGGGTTTGTAGTTGGGTTAGTGGTAGCATGCAGGGTACCTTCCAGTGCCATGAACAAGAGTCAGTAGGGGGGAAGGCTGTGGTTAGGCACAAGTTTGACTTAGTGTTCAATGCAATAAGGTCTTACTATCAAGATATAGAGCATAACCAATAGTCTTGGCAATAACCTGAGATTTGGGGGGGGGGGGAGTTCCATGGGCTCTTTTGACTAGTGACTCAACCAGATGTAAGCCATTCCAGTGTTAGAGGTTTCATTTCCTAGCCAGGATTTTTAAAAGATCAGCCTCCTGTGCTCTTCCTAGCTTGGTTAATGAGGCCTTCCATGGCCTGCCTCTCTGTATTACAATCTCCTTTGTTATCACTAGGATGATAGGCCTGAGACCTGCTGCTGTTGAGGTTTAGCAACTATAGGAACAGAGGTTGCACCTCCAATCAGTAGCATCCTTTCATTTCCCCACTCTTGCCTCTAGGTGTCATTCCCAGCTAGAGGCCAAGAATGAGAACTCCGTGAAGACTATTGGATACTTTTAGAAACTGCCTATACAAAACAGGAAAGCATTATAAGCTGAAAGAAATAAAATGTTTCTAGAATCATGGCAAAAAGGCTATTCTGGGTTTCTGGTGTGAGAATAAACTTAAAGTGCTTTAGATCTCAGACAGCAATAGATTCTGCCAGCCTGAACTACTATTTATGTGGTAGGCCCCAGGCATATTATACATGCAATAAGTTCTTTTTTAAAGCATGTACATATATGTACACGGTGCAATTTTTAGCCAACCTGAAACTTTCCAAGCAAGTATGGACACACTATGCTAGTGTCAGGTTCACTATCAGCCCCTTTTGAAGACTGAAGGAGGTCACTAGGAAAGGATGGCATCTCTAAGGAGCCCACTCTGATCATGACAGCATATTCAGAACTAAGAACTGTAAGGTAAAATACTCCTGGTTTGCTTTTATTCTTTTAATAATGTGCTGTGTTGAGGAAACAAGCAAATGAACAAATAACCTGTTCTAAACTCTCAGGAGAGCTCATAGATGCCCAGGCCTGATCCAGACTCCTTACCACCATCACACCAAACAACCAAATACATTTGACAGCATAAATAAAGTCTGAGAAACCCCAGATATGCACATTTTATGGAGAAAAAGGAGGGGTAGGGTAATAGGTTAGAAATTACAGTGTTTGCTGCACAAGCATGGAAACCTGAGGTCAATACCCAGCACCTGTGCAAATCTGGGTGCAGCGCTGCCTAGATGGATCAACAGTCTCCAGCCAGTGAGAAACCCTGTCTCAAAGAAGAAGAGATAGATTTAGGAAGACATTCAGTGTCAGCCTCTGCCTTCACATGCATGTGCACATGAAGGCCCTAGGCACACACACATACACACACTCACACATACACACACACTCACACTCACATACATTCACACACACACACACACATACACACACAAAGGGCTCTTTTTTTAACTTTTAATTAACTTCAAAATCAGCATAAATAATCACCCTTTAATGTCAACTTTCACTCTTTCCCCCAACTTCTTGGACCTTCCAGACCACAGTTCCTTAGTGGCCATAAAAAAAAAAAAAAAATCATCTTTGCTAACATCTTAAAACAACCCAAGTCATTTATACGTGTTTGAACAGATATGATCTGTAATGAATGATTAAGTAAAACCTTTGTGTTAAATTATGATGTTAATAATGACTCTGTCTCCTGTAATTTATTATGAATTCTCAAATGCTTCGGGTTTGATTTTGATAGAATGCAGCCACATCAGAGTTTATGTGATGACTTTATTTTTAGAACTCCTTCGTTGAAGGCACACATTTCCCCACTACTGCTGCTACTGTAATTATGTACAAAACCAATCACTCATTAGAGTTAGGATACATTATCTTCTAGACAGATGAGGCTAAATAAGCAACACATTAATAATTCAGAGAGCAGTTCATTATGCATGTGGATGCCTGCTTTCTAACTGGGATAAGAACCTCATCAGCCTCTGCCAACCCTTAAACAATAGTTCTGTGTTATTGCAGCCACATTCCAGTTTACGCTTGTTAAACTGCTACTTGGATTATTTTATCAAACATTCATTTATTTGTGGTCCCTTGCTGCCGAGAACAGATTTTGGAAGCTCCTTTTTTAAGTTAATGATTTGAGCAATGGGTGTTATTAATTCTCAGAATATTATAAACATGATTAATTTTCAGGCAGAGATTTATTACATAAGGATTTCAGCTATGTCAACTGAAATGCATCACTGTCAAAACAAGTATCATGGTGAAAATAGAATGCGCTCCGCACTTCAGACGCTGTGCTCAGAACTAAATCAATTTAAATTGTGGCTGAAGCAAAATTATATTCTCCAGTGAAAAAGAGTATTCTAGGCTTCTTTTATTTAGCTTGAAGCATTCTTGTTAGATCGTGATTTAGAAAGGTAGTTTAATAAGACTAGACTAGCACTGATAATGTTTGTGTGCTGTTTCTTCTCATTTTCATGGGAAGGCTAACTTTCTGAGATCCTCACACATTCCAGATGTAGCCAGTGGGAATTTAAAGTGAAGAGCATTGGTCTGGGAGTCATGGATCATGAATTCTGAGCTTCGCTCTGGCCTCAGTTTCCTTAGCTGTAAATAAGTAAGTGCTAAGTAAATCATCAAGGCCTCCTGAGCAGATTGATTTTATGGGTCCTAGAGAATGGGGTTGTCTGTAGGAAGCCTTGCTGGCAGCCTCACGTGCTGCAGAAGACAGAAGGAGGAATACAACCTGGAAGTACACAGGAAAGGCCAATCTCTCCATACTGCATCCTTTCTTGAAAAGGTCCTTAGTTGTTGTTTATTGTTGCAGAAACTTTTAGAAGGGGTAATACTGTTATGACAGGCCATACCTAAGACTTTTTCAGTTCTCACTAAGCTATATCAGTTAACACACAGCAAGAATCAACTAGAAGTAAATTCAGGTCTCTCATCCAACACATGAAGCATGGAGAAAACTGGGACAAGTGGCCAAGAGCTCCAGGTTTATGAAGAACAGTGCCTGGCTCTGCCACAGAGCTTAGGGTGAGGGCAGCAAACCTAACCTGTGCACTAAGCCTAACCCACACATACTCTGCTAAGACCTTCACATGAATTTGTTCATAACCTGATATATTAGGCAGAAATGATTATGTTTATTTTTAGATATGAAAATTTGGGTTAAGAGAAGATAAGATTATTAAAGCCAAGGTTTAATGTACAGGCTATCAAACTTGCACCCTATGTTTAGCCAGCCTTGCATTGGCTCAGAGTCAGGGCTTGGGTTCCTGAGAGCTTCAGTTCCTTCCTGAAGAAGCCTGGTTGAAGCTTCAGAACACTCTTTTCAGAGGGAGAGCCATGTCCCTGGGACTAAATTGATTTCTGGTATGTGTTACCCACTGCCATTCCATGTGTCTGAGATCTGCCATGCTCAGTGGGTGGGCTGGGTGAGCGTGAGGGAGTAGTAGAGTTTAAAAGGAAGCCTGGGTAGATGTGGTACAGGTTTCCCAGATGGCTGAGTAAGTAACAGAGAGTATGGAAAAGATCAAATCACTTAAAACCATGAGTCATCTTTTTCTAACAATGAATAGTTTATATACTAAAGCATGAACACAATATACATGTTCACAAATAAAATCCACAAGGCCATCACCAGGAGTCATGAGAGTGAGTGCTCCAGAAAGGTGACAGCCTGGTAGGGTTAGGAGGCTACTTAAAGGCACATGGAACTTGGCCTTTCTAGGGTAGTCAGTAAGTAGACACGAAGGGAAAGCCTCCAGTAGTAAAGGGGAGAATGTCTGAAAAGACCTGTGGTTCCCTCAGACAAATCAGAAGGCAGAGGTTAGAGCAGTGCACTGAGACTCTTTAAGACTCTGCCCACTAAGCTGGGCTCTGGATTTCAGCTGGAAGGCAAGGAAATAACTCTGAGGACTTCTGAGTAGGAGACTGGTTTGAGGAAATACAACAAATCTTGTGGTGATGGTCAGAACCCCAGGAGACAAGGGGTACCAGTAGAAGAAGGGACAGTGTAGGTAACTATATTTACTTATAGTCTAAAATCCTTTCAAATGAATAGTGACAAAAATAGTATGTACTATTTCTCAGATTTCAGACAGTGCTAGGTGGTACATTGTCAAGTTGAGGAGTTAAATGTGAAGTTCAGGACCACACAGATGGTCGATGGCCTCACAGGTTTTGAGCCGCAGTGTTCCTGACTCCATATGTCCTGTCCATGGTGAAATTCTGCTTGTTTCTCATCTCCAGAACTCCTGGGTACTAAAGTCATGGGCTAGGGTGTTTCAATAATGGAAAAGAAGCTGAAACTAAGAGATCTATCACATATCCTTAGTTTTTTTGTGATTTTTCATGCACTTGATGGTCAGGATTGGGAAAGGGGCAACAATGGTTTGTTGTCACCAAGAAGTGCCCTGGTCTCACTGATGCCCAGCAGTCACATTCTGTTGGGTCATGAGCTGTTTTGTTGTGCTTTTTCAAGAAGTACGGTATGGTGGGTGATCTGCCTCCCAGGTACTTTTCTACCTCTCTCATTGACTATGGCATAATATTGGTCATGCTTATTTATATACTAAGGTAGCCTAAGTTTAGAAGACAAAAATAACAAAAATTACTTTGTAAGTTCATAGTAATTGCCACACAATTACATGCTTAGTCACCACAGTAAAATCCAGTGTGTTTGTACTTCACATCCACGTGCAAAGTCCGGCTCCTGGGCTTTCACTATGAAGGCAGGTGTATTACACAGCCTGGCATGGTGAAATCCAGCCAGCTGAGTCAGAGCTACTCTTAACTGGCTCTTTTCACCACGATATTGTGCAACATGACAGCAGTTATATACTGCACATTAAAAAAGAAAAAAACAACAGAAGAAAGAACTTTTGAACATTTTTACCACAAAGAAGTGATGTTTGAGGAGATTAAAAATGCTTAATTTGATTTAAATATTGTGAAATGCATACATGTATCAAAAATTTCATGGTACCCCACTGATAAGCAAAACATTTATGTTTTATGTTTTTGTATGTCTCTTAAAAATAAAAATGTCGCTGGGCAGTGGTGGCACATGCCTTTAATCCCAGCACTTGGGAGGCAGAGGCAGGCAGATTTCTGAGTTCAAGGCCAGCCTGGTCTACAAAGTGAGTTCCAGGACAGCCAGGGCTACACAAAGAAACCCTGTCTCAAAAAAACAAAATAAATAAATATGAATAAATAAATAAATAAAAATATGTCTTAGTTGGTAGAGATGGGACAATCCTAATGACTTAAACTGCATTAGCCTTTGAGGGCCTAACATTTGTTAGGGGAAAAGCAACTTTATCAATGGTACTGACAGGAATGTTTGATATGTAGGGTTTGATATAAATGTTACTGGAAAGTCACATGGAAGGGAGATTTGTTAAAAGATGACTGTAGAGTCTAGACATATGTGCCAAAGAGAGAGAGGAAGAGGGAGGAGAAAGAAAGACTGTGGATGACTTACAGAAGAATAATGATATCTATTCTCTAAAGGGCACTTGATCAGCTCAGCCCCTCAGAGCCTGAGGTCTGCCTACAGATCTCCAGGAACATCAAAGCCAGCTATGTGCCAGCATTTCTTTTGACTTTTCCTATTTCAAGTCATTGCAAAAGTCTAAGCACCTGTGGTACCCCTAAGTTAAAGACCTGGGCCAGCAACATTCCTCTTCTACCAGTCTAAAGCTGGTCCTGGTTCTGTATGCAGGCCTCCAAATCCCTAGTTATTTCACAGAAACAGCTGATTATCCAAGACAAATATAACATGTTATAGCTGGTGTGCTGCAAGACTGCTAGCATCTTATCCTTTAGTTTGTGCAGATTAAATTGTAAATGTTTTAGGAAATATTCAAGTAAAACTCTCTGAGCCTACTATAGCCAGTTGCTGGGACACCAACTGACAGGTGTGCAAACTGAAGTGAGGGGCATGAAAAGTTCAGAGCTACTTGGGAAGAAGCAGGAGGTCACAGTGAGGAAAAGGGATGAGAATAGGTGACACAGTTGAAATCTATCATGTATATGTATGAAAATACCACAGTGAAACCCATTTATATGTATAATTAACATCTAGTAATAAAAAAAAAACATTTAAAATAGCAGTTTCCCAACAGAAAATGTAGTTAGTTCCAAAATTGGCTCCCTGGAGGAAAGGGGGTTTTGGAAACACTAATGTGACTTACTTCTGTAAAGTACATTATGGGAAGGGAGTGCTACTTGCTAGCACTATCAATAGAATGTTGATAATGTGTTGGTTAGCTTTACAATAATAACTATAAGACAGGGGGATTATTTAGCTTATAGTTTGGAGGTTCCACTCCTTTGGTGGACTGGCCCATTACCTTGGACATCTGGTGGGAGTGACAGATTGCAATGATAGAAAGTTCATAGTAAGCC
This sequence comes from Mus minutoides, assembly GCA_902729485.2. Taxonomy (NCBI): domain Eukaryota; kingdom Metazoa; phylum Chordata; class Mammalia; order Rodentia; family Muridae; genus Mus; species Mus minutoides. The sequence continues at coordinate 375,327 of LR753378.1, forward strand.
GGGCGTGGTGGTGCACGCCTTTAATCCCAGCACTCGGGAGGCAGAGGCAGGCGGATTTCTGAGTTTGAGGCCAGCCTGGTCTACAGAGTGAGTTCCAGGACAGCCAGGGCTATACAGAGAAACCCTGCCTCAAAAAACCAAAAAAAAAAAAAAGAAAGAAAGTTCATAGTAGAATAAAACTACTTACATTATGACCCACAGAGTGAAATAGAGACTAAAATAGACAAACTTACAGTACCTTTTGAGGTATTCAATGACCTAAGGATCTTCCACAGAATACTACCTTCTAATGGTTTCCTCATCCTTTAACATGTGACCTTTAGGAAATAGCATCAAAAATGCAATAACAGAGACCCTTGATCTGAGGTGGTAAAGACTGTGGCTTATGTATGTGGCCTTTTTCTTTCAAAAACATACTACTCCAGTCCAATCATGAGAAAAACATCAGGGAAAAGATAGGAATTTTAAGAAATTACTAACTAGTACTTCTCAAAATTATCATGTTCATCAAAAACATGGGAATCTGAAAAACTGTGAAAGCCCAGAGGAACATGAAAAATTGAATATAACAGGAACATAAGGACTGAATATAATATGACACTGAATATGAGATGGGATCTTGAAACAGGAAAGAGGAAATGGAGAAAAACTAATGAAATTCAAATAAAGTATCAATTTAAGGTAGGTAATAGCAGTGTAGCAGTTTGGGTCCCTAGTTATGACAAATGTTCCAAAGCAATGTAACTGTGGTAGGATAAACACTTCTGTGTTGTCTAGTAATTTTTCTGTGAATCTACAATTGTAAAGTTAAAATTTGATTTAAATTTTTTTTGAGTCTAACTTTCAGTTGTGGCTTTTCTAGGCACCAGAAACCAGTCGCTATGCAGTGATGTCGACCCATCTGAAGCATGACAATCTCTCACTAATCTTCTATTACGTTTTTCTCCAGATGTGTAAGGCCCATGGCATTGGCTATGACCTTGAGGTATGAGGGGTTATAGTTATAGTTCATTAGGGCTGGACCCATCAGGTATGAGCAGGACTCAGTGCTTAATAAACTGCTACTCCTTCACAGAGATGTTCTTTAAGATTGGGTGGGTGTATTCAGAAGAAGGTCTGATATTGTATAGGACAGAAACCTGTACAACAGGGGCAAGACTTAGTCTGGAAAGTTCTCTCAAACTTGCACAACCTCATAATAGAGCACTAGCCCTGGTTACCAGATTTAGAAGTACCCTGGAAGCATCTCTTGATCTTCAACATACGTGCCCTGAGCGAGCCTCCAGAGCCTACCCACTGATTCTTGCTAAGAAACAGTCTCTTGGTCTTCTCAAGTAGAACACAAAGTACTGTTTCCTCACAATTGGAGGGTGGAAGTCAAAGATCAGGTCACTGGAAGATTTGGCTTCTGGTAAGGGACCTTTTTGTTTTTGTCTTTATCTTATGTCCATAACACACACACACACTGGGGAGGGGGGAGACAGAGAGACAGACTCAGCACACACACTCTGCACTCTGACACACACACAATCTCTGGTATTCTAGGGTGTTCTCAGATACTACATGACCCAGTACCTACTTGAGCAAACCCAACATATCACAACAATATAAAAACAAATTCATTGCCCACATGTAATCTCCCTCTTCCTCTCCCTCTCTCACCATGGGAGGTGAAGCCTTTTGTATAAGGACACCAGTTCTAAAGGATCAGGGCTCTACTCTTATGACATTATTTAACTAGTCACCTCCTTAAAGACCCTGTTTCCAATATAGTCACTTAAGTGTTTTGTTTGAAATACAAACTAGGGAACAACAAAATGAAGTCCTTATCATTCTGCTGTTTATATATGATAATTTCTTTAAGAAGGAGTTCTAATTATTTTTTAAAGAGGGGGCAGTATCCCCATTTTTGCCCCTGTGCAGCTGCTCTACCCTAACTTAGCTTCATAGGCCATATGAAATACAAGGCAATTCCTCAACCAGGACCTCCAGTTTGTATCCAGCATCTCATGTTACTCTGGAGAAATAATTTCCTATCTTTTCACTTAGATACATATTTTCAAACTTCTGACATACCAGAATGTTCTAAGACACTATGTGACACAGTATCTATTTGAGCAAATACCACATATCACATCAACAACATAAAAATAAATTACTGCCCACAAATAATGGCATGATAATTATATAGTTGCAACTTAACTGAATATTTTGATTTGTAAAGATACAATTTAATACATATTAATTTTAGGCAAGCAGTCTGCCACTGAGCCACATTAACAGTCCTAATGTATATGAATTTTCAGTTTTCTTACTTGAGAACCAATACTGTTTTCAAGAGTCAACTCTTTTGGGCCCTTTAAAGCCATTCAAACTTTAAGCACACTATGAATTGTGAACAGAGCTGGAATGACACTTGGCAACCCCAGCAAGCTGGCAAGGCACTGTCAAGATCATAAGGACCTTCGGTTAGACTGATCTGTGCTGGTGCAAACATATGTGATGGAGCTGATATTGCTTTGCAGATTACATTAAATCTGATGAAATGCAGAAAGAATGAAAAATCCAGAAGGAACTGATTTACCTGAAATTGTTATATCTGCTACACACAATCCCTTCAGAATTAGTTTTTTTCCAATTTTTATTAGATATTTTCTTCATTTACATTTCAAATGTTATCCCGAAAGTCCCCTAAACCTCCCCCCATCCCCCGCCCTGCTCCCCTACCCACCCACTCCCACATCTTGGCCCTGGCATTCCCCTGTACTGGGGCATATAAAGTTTGCATGACCAAGGGGCCTCTCTTCCCAATGATGGCCAACTAGGCCATCTTCTGCTATATATGCAGCTAGAGACATGAGCTCTGGGGGTACTAGTTAGTTCATATTGTTCTTCTACCTATAGGGTTGGAGACCCCTTCAGCTCCATGGATACTTTCCCTAGCTACTCCCTTGGGAACCCTGTGTTCCATCTAATAGCTGACTGTGAACATCCACTTCTGTGTTTGCCAGGCACTGGTATAGCCTCACATGAGACAGCTATCTCAGGGCCCTTTCAGCAATATCTTGCTGGCATATACAATAGTGTCTGTATTAGGTGGCTGATTCTGGGATGGATCCCCAGCTGCAGCAGTCACTGGTTGACCCACCCTTTTGTTTCAGCTCCACACTTGATCACTGTAACTCCTTCAATGTGTGCTTTGCTCCTAATTCTAAGAAGGGGCGAAGTGTCCACACTTTGATCTTCATTCTTCTAGAGTTTCATGTGTTTAGCATATTGTATCTTGGGTAATCTAGGTTTCTGGGCTAATATCCACTTATCAGTGAGTACATGTTATGTGAGTTCTTTTGTGATTGGGTTACCTCGCTCAGGATGATGTCCTCCAGATCCATCCATCTGCCTAGAAATTTCATGAATTCATTGTTTTTAATAGCTGAGTAGTACTCCATTGTGTAAATGTACCATAATTTCTGTATCCATTCCTCTGTTGAGGGACACCTGAGTTCTTTCCAGCTTCTGGCTATTATAAATAAGGCTGCTATGAACATAGTGGAGCACGTGTCCTTATTACTAGTTGGAACATCTTCTAGATATATGCCAAGGAGAGGTATTGCAGGATCCTCTGGTAGTACTATGTCCAATTTTCTAAGGAACTGCCAGACTGATTTCCAGAGTGGCTGTACAAGCTTGCAGTCCCACCAACAATGGAGTAGTGTTCCTCTTTCTCCACATCCACGCCAGCATCTGCTGTCACCTGAATTTTTGATCTTAGCTATTCTGACTGGTGTGAGGTGGAATCTCAGGGTTGTTTTGATTTGCATTTCCCTGATGATTAAGGATGCTGAACATTTTTTCAGGTGCTTCTCAGCCATTCGGTATTCCTCAGTTGAGAATTCTTTGTTTAACTCTGTGCCCCATTTTTTAATGGGGTTTTTTGATTTTCTAGTGTCCACCTTCTTGAGTTCTTTGTATATATTGGATATTAGTCCCCTATCTGATTTAGGATTGGTAAAGATCCTTTCCCAATCTGTTGGTGGTCTTTTATCTTAATGATAATATCTTTTGCCTTACAGAAGCTTTGCAACTTTATGAGGTCCCATTTGTCAATTCTTGATCTTACAGCACAAGCCATTGCTGTTCTATTCAGGAATTTTTCCCCAGTGCCCATATCTTCGAGGCTTTTCCCCACTTTCTCCTCTATAAGTTTCAGTGTCTCTGGTTTTATGTGGAGTTCCTTAAACCATTTAGACTTGACCTTAGTAAAAAGAGATAAGAATAGATCAATTCCCATTCTTCTACATGATAACCGCCAGTTGTGCCAGCACCATTTGTTGAAAATGCTGTCTTTTTTCCACTGAATGGTTTTAGCTCCTTTGTTGAAGATCAGGTGACCATAAGTGTGTGGATTCATTTCTGGGTCTTCAATTCTACAGAATTAGTTTTTTGTCCCAAACTGATGAGTCTGAAACATTCCCATGTACCACAAGGTAGCTAATCTATTTGTTTTATTTTTCTAAAGTGTCAAAACAGAATATGTTTTGTAAATCAGCATAATTGTCAGGGATATCTCAAAGCCCAAAACAAAACATACTTTATCACTTTCTACTACCTGAAATGTGTTTATTCTTGAATTAAAGGCTTTGCACTTGATTAAGTGTTATAATACTTTTGAGAAAAAGTAAAGCTCAGTAGGAGTTATTTACACCTTTGTTTCTTGAGTGATTGGATACACTTCTTTTTCTTTTCTTTTTAAATTCAGTCTCTGTAGAGACTGTAAAAAAATTGCCAGTGCTGAGTGTATTGCAAGTTGTCACCGCAGGGTATTGGGAAAAGTTTTTAATTAGCAATAATTGCGCCTCGGATAAACCTCATTGGCTATGATACTACAACTAAGAGCAGATTTTACAGGGAAAATGTGTTGCTATGGTCCAGGGGAGCAGACCCATTGTGCATAGGAAGGTGATCCAGCAACGGTCAGTAGCCTTGCTAGGGAAAGCTATGAAAAGAATGAATAGAGAGGTACCACGGACAGCCACCACGGTTCCCCAGACTCACCTGCAGGTCTGCTCATGTTCAATAACTTACAAAGGATGAAAGATGAAAGAGTGAAGTGAAATATGAATTAGGAGCAACAGATTAATGGAACAACACAAAGAAGAAAAACAGAACTAGAAGCAAAGGAGATATAAAAGAACCCATCTGAGGAAAGCAGAGAGGATAACCAGAAAGAAAGCAAAAACATATTTATGAATCTATAAATGTATATTTATATTATATGTATAAATATAGAGAGATAAACATATCATACGTACACATATATATGGGTTGGGGAAAACACACAATGTGTGTGTGTGTGTGTATGTGTGTGTGTGTTTGTGTGTGACAGAGAGAGAGAGAGAGAGAGAGAGAGAGAGAGAGAGAGAGAGAAGAGAGACAAGCACAGAGACAGAGAGAGGCTGCTGAAGCAAGAGAGAATCATCTGACCAGGTTGGTATTTTACAAATTTCCCAGGTGTATTATTGCCTGATTTTTTCTGAAATGGGCTCTCATATTTCTTGACTTTAAACATTAATGCAGAAATCTATCCTTAGTAAGAACTTTCTACCACCATTCCTCTTCCTCCTCTTCTTTTCCTTCCCCTTCACTCCCCACCCCCTCAATTTTTGGTTATCTGAGACAAAAAAATGTCTTGCTCTGAAGCTTAGCTTGGTCTTAAATTCATGGTGATCTTCCTGCTTTGCCTGCTTCTTCCTGGACTACAGGCGTTCTTCATGACTTCTCTCAGGGAGGGAAATAGACCGTAGGGCAGCTCTGTAGAGCACTTACCATGTGCTGGCCACCTGAGTGTTTTCACTCCACCATCTCATTTCTTCTGCATGCCCATGTTGTAAGGAGGTACTGTTTCTACTATACCACAGTGAGATTTCCCCATGGTTATGCAGCCAAGAATGTTATGGAGCTGTACACAGCTTTCTCCCATGAGTATCTTTTCCTTTTAAGAACTGCTTCACTTTAACTAAAATATGATTCCAGTCTAATGAAAGAATTCTGAAATCCATTTCAAAAATGTGTTCTGTCTCAGTGCCTCAGCTGCAGAAGCAACCTCTTCTGCACAATCCTGTGCCTGCCTCTACCTTACAAAAGGGGTTGTGTTTAATATTGGCTTCCTAGGATCTCGTTATCTCTTTAGCTTACACTGAGAATAAAAAGAAAGCCATTTACCTAAATCCCAGTGTAACCTGTGCTACCTGTTTTTGCTTTTGGTTGAATTTAAAGTGGGTGCTTTTCCCAGGAAAAGCAAGCCTCATAAACAATATATCATTGTTGATGTTGGATCAAAGGAGGACTCCTCTTATGTCCTCATTCAACTTGGTTTTCTTCCCATTATCATCACAGAACTTCAGTGGTGCTTTTGTTTTTGTTTTTTATCCAAAATTGAGTGTCGGGAGAGTCAGATTACCCTCTGAGATTATTTTTTTCTTGATGAATATTAGAGAGCTGTGCTGCTGCGTTTGTAGGCGACTTGGTGGGACTCATTCCTGCTATTTCTGTAATGCTACAGAATGCCCTAACCAGTTTCTTAATGAAATGAAGTTGTAACTCAAGCCATATGAATACAGGCATTACATTTATTTTCTGCAACAGTGTGAAGGGGGCTGGTATCACACATACACAGGTAGTATGCCAAGATCTTATATGGCCCTCTAATCAGCAACAATCATTTTCTCTGGCCTAGATATTGCCATGGTGGGAAGCATTAGCATTATTTACAGATACTCTGGTTCTCCCCTTTCAAGGCACATAACAGAACTACACTTCCTCACTGCCTCCCCAAATTAGGCTAGCCATGTAAATTGTTTTGACAGGTGAGATATGAGCAGAGGTGAGATATGTCAGTGTCTGTGCTGAACATTTGAGTTGTCATATTCTTCCCTACCTTGGAAAAACACAGAAGATCATTCCAACATCTTATTCTAACAGTCTGGTTTCAGAGGGTACTAAGAGTGATCAGAGACACGTGTCATCTATATGGAAGAAGAACATGAACAAGAAATACAGTTTCTGGTGTTAGAAACAACCAGCAATTGTTTCTCAAATACTGAAGCATAGCCACCCTACCTGGTTGGCACAGAAATTAGCATCAAGGAAAAGGTGTCCCCAAGCAAAACCTACAAGTTTGATATTGACTTGGTGGTAATCAGTGACATGGAAGCTATTCATGAAAATAGGTGTCTCAAAAATCCTGGGAGGTGATGAAATATTTAGCAAAACTGGCACCTGTGACAACTTAGAAGTCCTAAAGTGTCCACATCACTAAGGAAGCAGTTAGAAAATCAATGCTGTTTGAATGTTGACCATTCTTGACTGCTCTGTCAAAGGATACAAAAATTTTGAGCCTCTAAATGTATCAGGAAGTATGTAGCAGAGATGAAAATAAACAGGTTCTAGAAAGTAGGCACTTGGAAAAGCTGGAAAAACTAAGGTGAGTTTTTACATTTCTAAAAGGAAGTATAAAAATATATTGAAAGGGGCTGGCAAGATGGCTCAACTGGTGCATGCCACACAGGCCTGACAGCTTGAGTTTGATCTCCTGACCCTTGAAAATATGGAAGGAGACAACAAACACCACAGAGTTTTCCTTGAACTCTACACATGGGTGATATACACCAAATACAAAAGAGTAAAATTCAGGGGCTGACGAGATGGCTCAGTGGTTAAGAGCGCCGACTGCTCTTCCGAAGGTCCCGAGTTCAAATCCCAGCAACCACATGGTGGCTCACAACCATCCGAAATGAAATCTGATGCCCTCTTCTGGAGTGTCTGAAGACAGCTATAGTGTACTTACATATAATAAATAAATAAAATCTTTAAAAAAAACAAACAACAGTAATATTTTTTAAAAAAAGAGTAAAATTCAGCCTTGTAATAACGATCAAATTAAATTTATGAGTACAACCAATTACTAAAACCTCTGAATGGATCTCATAGTAAGATTGCAGCAAAGATCATAGAGTCTAGAAAATGTTCTAATAAAGAAAGATTAACTCAATAAAAACAGACAAAGGTTATCGCTCTCCTACTAAAGTCTGATAGGCCTAAGACAACTACAAGTGAGAGAATGAAAGGAGCACAGAAATAAGAAAACAAATAAAAAGCCCTGGCCGTCTGAAGAGAGAAGTGCAGATGCAGTGACTGTAGCTGAGTGACACTGAAGCTGGGCACTTGCTTCATGCTGTGTGTGTACACACCAGTAAGTGCTGGTGCACCTCAGACGATAGCCTAAGGCATCAGTCCTCACACAGAAAGGGACTAGAGATATGTGGAAAATAACTAAAGGCTATAGCATGCATACATTTAGTATCTCAAGAGGGGAGGAAACTTTTAAAATAAATACATAATTTTCTAAAAGTGGTGAATTATATCAAATTACACATTCCACAAAGAGCTACAAATGATAGACAAGATACATTTGAGAATAACCACACCTGGAAACTTCATTTAGTTTTGAAGATCAAAAGAAAGATAAAATCTTCAAAATAGATAAGAACAAAACAACCCATCTTCTGTCTGATTGCTGCTTAGTAGAACTGATGGTTGATAAATAGGACCCACAAAAGGTAAACAATGATTAAATCAATCTTTTAAAGCATGGAAGACAAGCTCTGTTGCCTAAGTATTAATTCCCAGAAAAAAGGATAAACATCAATAAATACCCACAAAACCTTGGAAGGAGAAGCCTATGAACATTTTCTGATTGGGAATTACATGCTAGGTGACATGGACTTATTTGAATAAAAGGGAGAAATAAAATTCTGAAGTAAAATCCGCTGATTTGAAGTGACTTGCTATACTCATGTTAATAATAATAGAGCCCTAGAATTTCCAGTAGAATATGTGAACCACAGAGATCATTTACATCTATTTGCCTCACTGTAGTTTTTAAATGTGAAAAAGTAGGCAAAGTAATATATTTATTTTAATGTATACACTCATAAATCCAATATATTAAAATATTTTATCTCAACATAATCAGCATAAAACTATTGAGATATTAGTGAGTACATACCATGGATGTCCTTTTGCATCTGAGCTACCTCACTCAGGATGATATTTTCTAGTTCTATCCATTTGCCTGCAAAAGTCAGGATGTCCTCGTTCTTAATAGCTGAGTAGCATTCCATTGTGTAAATGAACCACATTTTCTGTATCCATTCTGTTGTGGGACATCTAGGTTGTTTCCAGCTTCTGGCTGTCACAAATAAAGCCACTATGAACATAGTGGAACACGTGCCTCTGTGGCATGATGGGCCATCTTTTGGGTATATTCCCAGGAGTGGTATAGCTGGGTCTTCAGGTAGATCTATTTCCAATTATTCTTATTATTTTTTTTTCAAGACAGGGTTTCTCTGTGTAGCCCTGGCTGTCCTGGAACTCACTTTGTAGACCAGGCTGGCCTCAAACTCAGAAATCCGCCTGCCTCTGCCTCCCGAGTGCTGGGATTAAAGGCGTACGCCACCATGCCTGGCTATTTCCGATTTTTTGAGGAACCTCCAGATTGATTTCCAGAGTGGTTGTACTAGTTTGCAATCTCACCAACAATGGAGGAGTGATCCTCTTTCTCCTCATCCTCTCCAACATGTGTTGTCACCCAAGGTTTTGATCTTAGCCATTCTGACTAGTATAAGGTGGAATCTCAGGGTCATTTTGATTTGCATTTCATATTTACATGTTGGCACTAAACATTTTTTAAATTGATTTACCTTTTTATTGAAAGACATTTTATGCAATATATTTTGACCATGCTTTTTCCCTTCCCAGTTCCCCCACTTTCCTACCCACCCAACATTGTGTTCCCTTTTCTCTCTCTCTTTAAAAAGCAGACAAAAACAAAAGAAAAATAAACATACTAAAAACAAGCAAACAAACACCAAAACCCCCACAAAAATGAAAATCAAAATAGACAAGGAAGGGACTGATAAGACAGACAGCCAGGCATGGTGACACATGCCTTTAATCCCAGAACTCGAGAGGCAGAGACAGGCAGATATACATAAGTTCAAGGCCAGTCTAGTCTACAAAGTGAGTCCAGGACAACCAAGGCTATTACACAGAGAAACCATGTCTTGAACAAAACAACAAATGAACAAAGACTGATAAGACAAAGTGCCTAAACTAAGGAAAATAAGACAAAAAGTCTATAAAGTATAAAGTTCATTTTATATTGACCATCTAGTCCTGGGAATGGGGCCTCTACCAAGATATGGTTAATATACCCAGTGCCATTCCTTTGGAAATGTTTCCTTTGCCAGCTGCTATCTATTGCAGCTTCTTAGTTAGGGATGGATGTCCACTCGCCATTCCTGGGTTGGGACCCTGTCTGGCATGAACCTGTGCAGGCCTTGTGCTTGCTGCCAGTCTCTGTAAGTTCATATGTGCATCACTCCAGTTGTGTGCTTCATCGATGTCATCTAGCACCTCTGGCTCTTAAGATCTTTTCCTCCTCCTCTTCCACATAGCTCCCTGAGATATGAGAGGAGGGCTTTGAGGAAGACACATTTAGGATTGACTGGCTCCAAGTCTGACACTCTGCACATTGTCCATTTGTAGGTCCCTTGTGTAGTTCCCACCTACTGCAAGATGCTTCTCTGATAATGGCATAGTAAGACACAGTTCTGTGGATATATCAGTATGTTCCCAGGAATCATTTTATTGCTATATTCCTTTAGTGGAATTCCTTTATTGGTTTTCCTAAGCATATGGCGTATCTAGACTCAGGTTCTTGGCCATTTTACTAGAATCAGTTCCATTTCATGGACTGGAATCAGAAAGTGATTAGTTTACTCCCATAACATTTGTGCCATTACTTTACCAGTATATTTTGTGGATAGATCACTGCTATAGTTCACAGGGATTGTAGCTGAGAGATATTACTTCTCTCCTCCAGTAGTATGCAGTAGAAACTTTAGCTGGGGTGAAGCTTCTAGTTAGGTACCAGCTTGACTTCTCCATGTTTGATGACATATGTAAGTGTTGTCTTCAGCAATAGGACCTCACCATCAGGTTGTAGACAGTAAACCAATAGTCTTGGCAATAGCCTGTGATGTTTGGAAGTTTCCATGGGCTACCTGTGACCAATGTAACCCATTCCAGGCACTGGAGGTTTTACTTAGTAGCATAAGAGTTTAGTTGGGGCACTGTCTTCACCTATTACTTTGTGACTCCATTTAGGTTCCATCTATGTATATATTTTAGGAAGCTTCTACAGTAGTAGGTTTTCATATGGCTTTTCACATGGCCTTTATTGTCAATTGACCCTTCTTATATCCCTTTCTTTACCTTTCTCTTCTATCTCTCACACTGTTTAATTCTTCTGTTCCAGTCTCCCCACTGTCTCTCTATAACTACATATTCTTTTTCTCTTTCCTTAGTAGATTCTCCCCTTGCCCCTTACTCTATAACTCCTGTGGTTAAACAGATTATAGCATGTCTATCAAAGGCTTAAAAGCTAACATCTACGTATATGTGAATACATAGCATATTTGTGTTTTAAAATCTGAGTTATCTCAGTCACAATATTTTTCTAGCTTCATCTATTTACTTGTGAATTTCATAATTTCATTTTTATTAACAGCTGACTAATATTCCATTGTGTAAATGTGCTATATTTTCATTATGCTTTTATTAGCTGATGAACATCTAAGCTGTTTCCCAGTTTCTGGCTATTATGAATATAATAGCAATAAACATGATTGAGCAAGTATATTAGTGAGGGTTCTCTAGAGTCACAGCAAATGTCTCTTTAGTAGCATGTAGAATTCTTTGGGCATATGCTCAAGAGTATATACCTGTATTTGGACGTAGACCATTTCCCAACATCATGAGGAACTAGCACACTGATTTCCATCGTGGCTGTACAAGTTTGCACTCCCACTAGGAATGAATAGTTGTTCCTGCCTCCCTGTCCTCACTAGCATATGTTATCATTTAGTTTACTGACTTTGGCAATTCTGACTGGTATAAGAGAAAATCTCAAAGTAGCTTTAATTTGCATTTCCCTGATGACCAAGGATGTTGAACATTTCTATAAGTGTTTCAAAGCCATTGTGTCTCACCTTTTGAGAACTTTTACTTAGTTCTGAACTCCATTTTTATATTGGGTTACTTGTTTTTTTAGTTCAGGTTTTTAAAAAATTCTTTACATTTTAGAAAAGCCTCTATCAGATATATGATTGTAAATGAAGTATTCTTTTTTTTTTTTTTTTTTTGGTTTTTTGAGACAGGGTTTCTCTGTATAGCCCTGGCTGTCCTGGAACTCACTCTGTAGACCAGGCTGGCCTCGAACTCAGAAATCCGCCTGCCTCTGCCTCCCGAGTGCTGGGATTAAAGGCGTGCGCCACCACACCCGGCTGTAAATGAAGTATTCTTATAAATGTAAACTTAATTTATTCTGACATTTGTATTTCTTTACTTTATGCCAGTCCTCAAAAAACCACATACATAAACATTAAGATTTACTTAAAACTGCACCTCAATAGCTGAGCAGTTAAATGATTTGCCTTACATTTCTATGCTAATCTGGCTACCCTCCAGCCCCATCCCACAATACTTGCATATTATTATTGATCTAGTCCTTCGGACCCCTTCTTTACAGCTCCAATTCCTCCATCCTCCTTGCTGATCTGAGTCTCATCTCTCCTTCTCTCCTTCCTCTGGTGGGTGCATGTCCCTCCCTATTCTCTCTTCTGCCCAGCTACTGGGTGATTAGCATTTATTGACAAAGTAGAAAATAAATGGTAAGAATTATTTATATAAACTTGACACAGGAAATGCATTACAATTCCATATCTGGATTGAAACAAGCTATGAGGTTGGAGAAATCAGCATTCGAATAACACAAGGGTAAACTTTACACAGTGCATAAAAACATTATGCCTACATATGATTAGGGAAGATCTTTTTCCATTCTGTAGGCTGCAAATGATCTTGTCCTTTGTCATACAGAAGATTTTCAGCTTGATGAGGTCCCATTTATTAACTGTTGGTCTTACAACCTATCCTACCCATGTCATGTTCAGAAAGTATCTTTCTTTGCTGATAAATTCAACCCTATTCCCCACTTTGTCTTTTTACCACATTCAGGGTATTCGGTCTTATGTTGATGTCTTTGGTCCACTTGGAATTGAGTTTTGTGCAAGATTATAAATATTTGCATTCTTCTACATGCAGCCATAAGCCAGAAACATTTGTTGAAGATGCTGTCTTTTCTCTAATGTGTATTTTTTTTACTTGTCAAAAATCTTGTGTGTTGATGTATGATTTGGATCTTCAATTCTAGTCCATCGACGAACATGTGTGTTTAAAATATCAGTAACCATGCTGTTTTTATTATTATAGCTATAGTACAACTTGAGATCTGGGATGGTGATACCTCCAGCTGTTCGTTTATTATTCAGAATTGTTTTAGCTATTATGGCATTTTGTATTTACATATGAATATAAAATTTATTCTTTCAATTTCTGTAAAGAATTGTATTGAAATTTTATGGGGATTGTGTTGAATCTATAGATTGCTGTTGGTAGGATGGCTATTTTCACTGTATTAATTGTATAGCCATGAGGATGACAGATCTTCCCATCTTCTGGTGTCTTTCAATTTCTTTAATATCTTAAAGGTTTTATTATACAAGATTTTCATTTGCTTGGTTAGAGCTATCCCTGAGGTTTTTTGTTGTTGTTTTGGTGGGGCTATTTTGAAATGTACTGCTTCCCTGATTTCTTTCTCAGTCTATCATTTGTATATTGAAGGCTACTGACTTTTGTGTGTTAATTTTGTACCTTGCTACCTTGCTCAAAGTGTTTACCAAATGTAGATGTTTTTTGGTGGAGTTTTCAGGTCTTTTTGTATAAAAATCATTTCACCTGCAAATAAAAATATTTTGACTTCTTCCTTTCCTATTTGTATCCCCTCGAGGAACTTCACCTGTCTTATTATTCCTGCTAAGCCGTAAGTACTATATTGAGTAGGCATCCTTCCTTGTCTTGCTCGGACTGTAGTGGAAATTCTTCAAATTTCCCCCTGTTTACGTTGATGTTGGCTATGGGCTTACTGTAAATTGTCCTTACTGAGGTATGTCCCTTCTACCATAGTTTCTCCAGGACTTTTATAATGGAGAGATGTTGGATTTTGTCAAAGACTTTTTTCTGAATCTAATGAGATAATCATCTGGTTTTCATTGTTCAGTCGGTTTAATTTATATATGTTGAACTAGTCCTGCATCTCTGGAATGAAGCCAGCTTTATCATGGTGAGCAATTTTTTAATGTGTTCTTGGATTGAGTTTGAAAGTATTTTATTGAGAATTTTTGCATCCATATTCATATGGAATATTGGTTTATAATTTTCTTTTGTTGTTGGGTCTTTGTATGGTTTTGGAATCAGGATGATAATGGTATCATAAGAAGAATTAGAAAAAGTGCCTTCAGTTTATATTTTGTGAAATAATTTGAGGGGTATTGGCATTAATTCTCCTTTGAAGATTTGGGAGAATGCTGCAATAAATATGTCTGGCCTTGGAGTTGTTCGTTGATTTGTTTGTTTGTTTTGATTGTGAAACTTTTAATTACTACTTTCTATTTCATTTAGGGGATATGGGTCTGTTTAAATTGCTAAACTGATCTTAATTTAACCTTGGTATGTTATATATGTCAAAACAGTCACTGATGTAAGTTTTCCAGTTTGGGGAATTTCTTCTCTGGTCCTGTCATTTTGCTGTTCTATATACTTCTTTTACTTTATAGGTACCTCCTCCTTTAGACTAGGGAATTTTTCTATGTATTTTTAAAAATATTTTCCATGTCTTGGCTTTCTTCTTCCTTTATCCTTATGATTCATAGATTTTGTCTTTTCATAGTGTCCCATATTTCCTGAATGTCTTGTGCCTAGACTGTCTTTTAGGTTTAACTTTAAAAAAAAAAAGATTTATTTATTTTATGTGTATGAGTACACTGTTGCTCTCTTAAACATGCCAGAAGAGGGCACTGGATCCCATTACAGATGGTTGTGAGCCATCATGTGGTTGCTGGGAATTGAACTCAGGACCTCTGGAAAAGTAGTCAGTGCTCTTAACCACTGAGCCATCTCTCCAGCCCCAACTTTTTTTTTTTTTTAATAGAGCTATTTAATTTTTTTTAACCTTACTTTCAACACTCAGGATTCTTTCTTCTATGTCTCATAATCTGCTGGTAAGGCTTACCACTGAGGGTTTTGTTTGACATCCTATAATTCTCATTTACAGTTTTATTTCAGTTTGGGTTTTCTTTAATGATTCCATTTTTCTGTTTTACTTTCATTATTTCATCGAACTGTTTGTGTTTTCACAGACTTCATTAAGGGATTTATTCATATCCTCTTTAAGGTCCTTGAACATAGTCATAATTGCTATCTTGAAGTCTTTGACTTGTGTTTCACAAATATTGCATTTCTCAGGGTCTACTGCATTAGAGTTAAAGACTTATAGAGAAGGCATATTGCCTTGGCTCTTCAAGTTTGTGTTTTGCACTGCTATCTTTGTATCTCAAGTTATGATGTTTAAGGTATCTTGGTGTCTATATCTAGTCTTTGTTGGGTAGATGTTCTATACTTTGGTTGTTGTTGCATTCTCTGGATCTCAGAAAAATGTTGTGGCTGTGAAGTGCTTCTATGATGAGCCGACAGATGACAGACATGAATGGAAACAGGCTAGAAGAGGAGGCTGAGAGGGCTGGAACAAAAGAACTAAGCTGAGTTCTTAGCTTTACTTCTAATTATGTGTGTTTGTGTTCCCAGGAGTCTAGTAATTTTGGATATGTGTATTTGTTTGTAGGTATGTTTTGGGGGATAGAATATATTCCTGGTGTGGGTGCCCTCACAGGATAGAGGATGGCCCTTGGATCCCTGGAGCTGGAATTATAGACAAGTATGAGTACCTGATGTGAGTGGTGCAAACAGAATTAAGGTTTTCTGTGAGAACAGTGTGTACTCTTAACCACTGAGCCATTCTTCTCTCAAGTTTTGCACTAAACTTTTGAATGTTGCAGTCATTAAAAGCTAAACATCAATTTAAACTATTTGTCTTATTTGTCTTATTTGTTCTTTTGTTGTGAAGAGATGCCATGACCAAGGCAACTTATGGGGGGAAAAAACCCCAAAAAACATTTAATTGGGCTTTGCTTGGAGTTTCAGAGGCTGAGTCCACACCACCATGGTGGAGAGCATGGCAGTGAACCAGCAGGCACGGTGGTGAAAGCAGAAGCTTAAAGTTCACATCTGATCCACAAACAGGAGGCAGAGAGAGACTTACAATGTACAATGGCACCAAATACACATTACCATTCCAAAAGGGAGGAAAGGGAGCATAGTAAGGAAATACTAAACCAAAGCAAGACTAAAACCCAGCAGGACAAGCTCTGTGTCTGATGTTAAAGGGATTAGATAACTCTTTGGATATCCCATTCCTTCAAGTTTTGTTGCCTCCAACATACTTCTCTCTTTTGGGTTGATTCTACTCCTAGTATGCAGTTTTCCTCGAAGATACCTCATTGATCTTGCATCCTCAAAATCTTGGAGTCTCCAACCCAATCCTAGCTTCACTTTCACAACTCCATGCAATGGCACCTTGGATCTCCATGTAGACTCCTCTGCCACAACACCTTGCCTCAGCTGCTTTCCTTAACCTTGGAGAAAGATTTCATAACCCTGTTACTCCTGTATCATCCGTGACTCTAAAACCAGAACCATAAGGCCAATGCTGCTAAGTTGTCTGTTTGCATGGGTAGAATTTGGCCCTATCTTTGCATTACATTTGCCTAAGCTTTGATCTGTTGATGCTTTCCTTTGTTACATAAGCTTTCCTTTGCTTTAGGACAGTAGTTCTCATCCTGTGGGTTAAAGGTCCCTTTCACAAGGATCACCTAAGACAATCCCATAAATCAGATATTTACATTACAATTCCTAACAGTAGCAAAATTATAGTTATAAAGTAGCAATAAAAATAATTTTATGGTCAGGGTCACCACAACATGAGGAACTGTCTTAAATGGTTGTAGCATTAGGAAGAGAATCATTGCTTTAGGAAAAAATTCTTTGGGCATTTCCTTTTTATAAGGTGGAAGATTAGCTTGATGAGGTCTTGCCCCTAAGGGCACTACTCCCTTTATTCCATTTTTATCTCTTCCAGCACAAACCAAGCTCCAACATTTAACTTCCTAGTGTTCTTTTTCTTCTCAAACTCTATATTTTATATTTCTTTTTACTGTTTATTCTTCTTCTCTGTAGATCTGCATAAGAGTAATCACTAATAACCACAGGACATAGTCAATATTAGATTGTCTTGAAATCTCCTCTGCCAATGATATTAGACCAGAACTCTTCTATTTAGCCTCCAACAGATTTTCTTTTCTTTTCTTTTCTTTTCTTTTCTTTTCTTTTCTTTTCTTTTCTTTTCTTTTCTTTTCTTTTCTTTTCTTTTCTGTCTGTCTTAGTCAGGGTTTCAATTCCTGCACAAACATCATGGCCAAGAAGCACTTGGGGAGGAAAGGATTTATTCAGCTTACTTTTCCACATTGCTGTTCATCACCAAAGGAAGTCAGGACTGAAACTCAAACAGGTCAGGAAGCAGGAGCTGATGCAGAGGCCATGGAAGGATGTTCTTTACTGGCTTGCTTCCCCTGGCTTGATCAGCCTGCTCTCTTATAGAATCAAGACTACCAGTCAAGAGATGGCACCACCCACAGGGGACCTCCCCCCTTGATCACTAATTGAGAAAATGCCTTACAGCTGGATCTCATGGAGGCATTTCCCCAACTGAAGCTCCTTTCTTTTGATAACTCCAGCCTGTGTCAAGTTGACACACAAAACCAGCCAGTACACTTTCTCTCTCTCTCTCTTTCTCTCTCTCTTTCTCTCTCTCTTTCTCTCTCTCTTTCTCTTTCTTTCTTTCTTTCTTTCTTTCTTTCTTCCTTCCTTCCTTCCTTTCCTTCTTCCTTTCTCTCTCTCTCTCTCTCTCTCTCCTTCTTTTTATTGTGTGTGTGTGTGGGGGGGGGAAACAAGGGCAGAAAGAAGCCTTATTTTTTTAACCAAAACATCACAAGAGGTCTCTAACTCAGTTACTAATTTTGTCACCCCCCAAACCTCTTAAGCTGGGCCTCCACAGTTCACATTGCTCTCAGCCCTACTGTCTTCCACATTCTTATTAGGATGGCTGTTAAGCCCTATTTATGACATTCAACCATTTTCCTTATCTAAAGTCCCAAAGTCCACATTTTTCCAACAACCTACATGGTAAGGCCTGCCACTGCAATGCACCACTCCCTGGTACCAACTTCTTTTCTTCCTTGGTTACTGTTCTATTGCTACAAAGAGATCCCATGACCAAGGCAACACTTACAAAAGAAAATATTTAATTGAGGGCTTGCTTACAGTTTGAGAGAGAGAGAGAGAGAGAGAGAGAGAGAGAGAGAGAGAGAGAGGAGAAGAGAGAAGAGAGAGAGTGCAAATCCCATCCCTAGTGACATAACTCCCCCAACAAGGCCATACTTCCTAATCCTTCCCCAAAGAGTTCCAACGACTTAGAACCAAACATTCAAACATATGAGCCTATGGGGACCATTCTCCTTCACACCAACATAGATAGTATTTTAAACCATCACTTAAACTATAAAATCTATGTGATAAAGCAGTAGGGTATGCTATACATGTGATTTCCCACTGAAACTCAGATTCGTTTGTGTATATATGTGCACACATGTTCATGTGTGTGCGTACAGGTACTACATGTACATGTGTGGCTATGTGCCTGTGATGGTCAGAGGACAGACAACCTTGTCTGTCATTCCTCAGTTTCTCACTAACTTGGAGCTCACCAATTAGGCTAGGCAGGCTGGTTAGCCAGCAAGCTCCAGGGATCAACTTGCCTCTGTACCAATGCTAGGGTCATTAATGTGCCCCTTCAACCAGCTTTTATAATATGTGAGTTCTTGATATAAACCTTTGATCTTCATGCTTTTAAAATAGGCACTTAACCACTTGAGCTATCTCCCTCACCCTCAAATTCTTTGACAGACAGACAGACAGACAGACAGACACACACACACACACACACACACCATACCACACCTTTGTCTGTCTGTGTATATATATATATGTATGTATATGTGTATACCTGTTTTCAATTTTTGATGTAATAAATCAGCTAAGAAGGACCTAAAAGGCAAAGTCCAAGGATTCTGGGCTTAGATAATGTCTGTGAAGATCCTGTCTTATCAGATGCAATAGATAATTCTAACTGAAGCGTTGTAAGAAACATACTAAATAAAAGTACCACATCAGAGCATACTCTCTCCCTTTTCTGGGGGCAGCCCCTTTATATGGTACTTAATGGTAGCTCTAGATTTCAATTCCTATCAGTCTTGTTACCTGTGTTACACTATATTGTCTTTGTTTCCTATATAAATAAGCTATTTGTTTTCTTCTCACTGAAACCTTACAGGACAGACAAGGAACTGTTTTTGTATTATATGAATCTCTGAAGAGATACAAGTTGGGCATGTTGTAAGTATTAAGTATGTCTATAAGATGTAATAAGCTTTAAAATGTCTATATCAATCAATAAGATTGGCACTTCTCTTGAATTTTAATCAGCATGCTTATTTATCAGAAGTCTATCTTATTTTATTTAGAGCCTCAAGTACTTTACAAAGTGCCTGTAGATGTTGGTGTCAAGTTTCTAAATCTAGTTATCCACAATTATGAGGTAGGAATCTACATTTAACATAAGCTTACACACATATAAGGCTCAAATCTTATTCATAGTGAGCTAGTTCAGATGATCCAGTTATGAAAAGCTAGTTGTCATTCTGGCATGCTAAGAATAATAATCCGGTGACCTGGGTAGATGTTCTTCCAAAAAGTAGAGCAGGAGCCAGTTTGTGTTTGGATGCAATCTTCTCAGAGAATGTGTATGCCGAACAGAGTCCTCATGGCAGAGTCATTCACCCCTATTGATGCTTCTGCATGTGGAAATGCTCTTTCTTCGGAGATAGAATGTGGCTGCAGTTTAATCTAGTGCTGTGATACCAGAAATGAAACCTCTATTTATACTATCCACACAAACATGCATTCATTTCATCTGCCCTGGTATTTATATCTAACAGGGGCTAAGAAAGGAGCTGCCTTCTGCTCCCTAGTGATATCCTATCCTTCAGCTGCCTCCTTGCTCTGAACACTAACCTAGATGTTTACATTCTACAGATGTGCCAGTATGAGGCTAGGGCAGAAGCAATGCAAAAAGGCAATTACTGTGACTAGGCAAACAAAGTGGCCAATTGGATTTGATGTTAGCAAGCTAATTTTAAAAATTAGTATTTTCCACAGTAGGAATCTAATTAAATGGGAGAGATGCAAGCTCCAAGTACAAAAGTTCAGGAACATACAAGAACTAAAAATCAGAACACAGAGATATGAACTCTCACTGTCCACCAGCTGGCATGAACAACGAATTACAAAGGGCAAGGTGCCCTCAGGCTACAACTAGATAAACCCTCATGCACACAGGACAAGGTGGCAGGCCAAACCCAGACCCTAGGATTCAGGTGGGTAGAAACAGGTCATCTGAGGCAATCAGCTCACATCATTAGGAAAATTTCAACCACAAAGAGTAAACAGACAATCTGAAAATCATAAGGGGGGAGGGAGTCTTGACCTGTATCCCAGCTTCAGCTGCAGAAATGATCCTATCAGTGTACTTCCTAGAAAGTCACTGCTACTCACACATTCTACTGAAAAGGCACCATCGACACAGACTTCAGATTCTCTGCCTTTTCTGCTATGTTGTATGCCCCTTCATTTTCTCATCCCTTACTACAATCAGGAGCTAGAGAATGTTAGAGCAGGATGGAACTTGGTAATTGTAATAGGTCAAAAACAGGCTTAGAGAAGAGATGTGACTTGCCTGGGTCCCAGAGCAGATCTCTATCTATCCAGTGATCCTCACCATATATTTTGTTCACTAAAGTTATAGTAAGTGGCTTCTTTGCAGATAGAACCTAGTTATGTTATGGTTATTGGACTTTCGTGCATTAAGGTACATAATTGTTTGTAAGAATTGCTGATTTACTTTTTCTGAATATTAGACACAATTGAAGATGCCCTTGAATTCTCACTTGTGTCTACCTGAATGAAGGGGTAGACTGACAGCTACACAAAAGGAATTGCACTAAGCTGTGAATACAGACAGTTAAGGATAGGGCATTTAGAAGGAAGTGTCCAGAAGATGTTCTCCTTTTATACAATTATACAGAAAAAAAGATAATCCTTCATTTTCTCCAGGACTTTTATAAAGGCTTTTTAGGAGATGGCTGGGCTTGGTTTGGCATTACTGAAATCATGTCATGCCAGGTGTAGAGCACCAGTCAGCCACCCTTTTAGGAAAAATGGGAGACACTTCAAGAGGAGATGTCTCTACAGAGTAGACATGTAGTTTGGCTTTTCTGAAATAACTTCACCACAACTCCATTTATTCTAAGATAGTATCTGGAAGATAAAGGAGAAATTCCAAGGAAGGGGAATATGGAGAAAATTCTCAAAATTTGAAAGAATTTAACTATTGTAGACAAAATATCATACATTCACACACATACCTACAGTTTTTTTAATGGATCTCATGTATACATGAAAACTGCTAAGAAGCTTAGTGAAGACACCCATTCTTAGCTTCCCAACCCCAGATCTTGGCTTGAAATCTGTTGCCCTAAGAACCCAGGGCAACACTAATTCTGGTACTTACACTAATTCTGGTAATAAAATACAAATAACTTTTAAAAATTACTCAGTCTGGACATGATTTTGATATGATTTATTTCTTTGTTTGTAGAACCCACTATGTAACATGACCAGGCCAGCCTGGAACTCAGAGATCTGTCTGTCTCTGCCTCCCAGTGTCAGGATTAAAGGCATGTGCAACTACTTCAAGCTTATTTGACTTCTTAAAAGAAATGTATTTTCTAATGGTTGTTCATAGAAGGGGTAGGCCTGTCCTTGGATTTTGGGAATGTAACTCAAAAAGCTCAGAATCACTGTTTTAGTTCAAGTCATTCATTGGTAGAAAAAGGAGATGAAGACCCAGAGTTAAGTAGCTTCCACAAAGTAGCCAGTGGCAAGACAGAACAAACAAACAGCAAAAACAAAAACATCTGAACTCCAGTTTTAGGAACCCTGAGGCTTTGGTTTTAGGGCTTGTTTTCAGTGATGACCTTGGATGCAGTCTCCTCCAATATCTTCATTTTTGTAGTTGACCTAAGGTGCATCTCCTTTAGGAAGTAACACTTATTAAAAATTAATCCACTCATGCCAGGCATCATGGTACATGCCTTTAATTCCTGGCCATGGCAGGCAGATCTCTGTGAGTTCTAGTCCAGCCAGGGCTATATAATGAGACTCTATATAATAATAATAATAACAACAACAACCCATACACTTAACCAGTTTTGCTTTCCCTTTGATAAGGTCTAAAAAATAGCTAGAAAGCTCTCTGGATTTTCTCACATTAAAACACATAATAATCTACTTGTTTGATATGTTCTCTGGCCTTGGTATAAATGGTATAGAATAACAGCAGCTGTTCATGAATGGGAACATGTGTCTTTGAACATGAGCTACTCACAAGTAGCAGAAATTACTTGTTCACATGAAATAGAAAATAAAACTCAAACATGCTTCCAGAAACCAGAGATGCTAAATGTACAACATTT
Organism: Mus minutoides; assembly: GCA_902729485.2. Taxonomy (NCBI): domain Eukaryota; kingdom Metazoa; phylum Chordata; class Mammalia; order Rodentia; family Muridae; genus Mus; species Mus minutoides. The sequence continues at coordinate 398,111 of LR753378.1, forward strand.
AGCAATGATTCTTTTCAAAATCAGCACTGCTGTCCTAACTTAGTAGTAGCCTTTTACTAAAAATGACTGAACCTATTGCTATATTCTGCTAAGTTGATTAATAAAAAATATTTATTACACAAATCCTTTCTGTTGACAAGTTAAAATGGAGCCTCATCTTTCATATCTCCCTGAAGATTGCCACCTTGTGAGATTGAAAATACTCATTAAATTCCATCACCAGCCACACAAATGAGAGGGCGATTGTTTTTAAGCATGTGAGGAGAATCACTGGTAAACTCATTTGTTTGGATATCATTAACAGAACAATCGGTGTGGATCTCCAGGGGGTCCTCATGACCTTTGCTCGCAATCTCTTCATCATCCATCAAGAAATATCAGCACCTGATATGCAAGGCGAGACCAATTTTAAGGTGAGGTGTTAATTAACTAACGATCCTGGTTAATTTCTATACAAGGGCTGAAAATACCTCATGCTGTATTGTAAACAAGTGCTAAACCATCTCTTTTTTTCTTATAAGCAGTACATATTTTACAATGAGCAGGGTCAATTTTGTAAGGTTCCAACTGAACCCGTTAGTTAAATTTAATAGTTTGAAACTTTTTCTTTGAAATATAGTAGACTTGCTTTAACTCGCTGCCATTTTGAAAGCCAGGCTCATGAGACAACAGGGCTCTCTGATGTTGGAGGTGAAACTGAAACGTCACAATGGAACCAGAATCTAGACTGTAACTAATTTATGATGTACTTACTAGTACTTCACATAATGCGTGTCTGCTTAGTGACTCCAGGGGAGCCTCGCTGCTAAAACCAGACTCTCAGACCCAAGAACAGTGTGTGGTAACAAGAAGCAGAAAAAAAAAATCCTAGCATCTCTGTGGGATATCCATCCACCCCATATCTCCAAAGTGAGGTGGTCCTTCACCATTAACCTTTTTAAGCCTCCAAATGGTCTCTAAAGATCCAAAACCTCCCAAGTTCTAGAATGCAGGAGACAACTGCTGAAAAGAGCTGATGGCCTGTCCTGATACAACTCCCAGCCTAGGCCTTTGCCATGTTTAAATGAATCACATATATCTAAGGACTCAAATGGGTAATCACATGTTGTTTTTCTCTTAAATAGAAATCTCAAGTAAAACTTCATTTTTTTTTTTTTACTTAAGTTAGGGTTTAGCCCCTTTAATTACAATGTGTCACTCTTCAAAATGATTTAAGACCTAAGACACTGATCACTGGTTTTTGTACATCATGACTGAGAAGATTTGACATGAATGAATTAATTAATAATTTATTTTCTCTAAAATGAACAAATTAGAGCAAACTGGTGCTTCTGAACTTTCACACTGCAAAGTGCAAGGACAAGCCTACCTTTTCTAACTACTGACTACCAGTATCTCTTTTTTTTTTTAGAAACCAAATAATAGTCAAAGTCAATTTGAACTTAAGAGTTGCTAATTTTGCGAAGTCATTTGTGTTTTTTTACCAGAGTCTATACTAGACTCTCATCTTCCTAAGACAACAAATTCCTGGGCTCTACCCAAATTAACAAAACCAGAACCTTGAGGTTGGGACAGTGGGGTCCACGAATGTGTCTCCCTACGCAAGGCCCAGTGTTTCACCACTGCTCAGTTACCAAGCGATCTGCAATGGTTTGATTCAGTTTGAGTTTCGGTACCAGTGGCTCATGTGGTAGAAGCTTGGTTTCTAGTTGCCCATTATGAGAGGTGGTATGAACTATTAGGGAATTCATTGGGGAATCCTGTTTAGCAGCCATAGATGCAGTTCCCAAAGAATGCTATTTAGCCCTTGAAAAAGCACAAGATTGGCCTCTCCCCACTTTCTGGGCTTCCTGACTCACTATGAGATCTCTTCCTTTTGAGTGAGTTCCCATGGTGCCATCTGCTCTGATGCAGCTAAGGGGGTGAAAGGCTGTATTGATAAAAGTACCCAATCTTGGACTTTCAGCCTCCAAAGTTGGCTCCAAAGCTAAGTAAACTACATTATGTACGTATGCATAATAGAATAAAATGGGAATAACAGAAATAAACCCATACTTTATGATCAATTAATTTCTAAGAGTACTAAAGTGATTCAGTGGAAGAAAAATAGTCTTATTAATATAAGGTACTGGAACAAACAAAGCCTACAAATAGTAATGTTGGACTTCGCTTAGATACCCTTTCCAAAAATTACTTAAGTTGGGTCAACAACCAAAATTTAAGAGTTAAAACAACCAAATGCTTAGAAGGAAACACATGTGTACAACCTTATGACTTTGTATTATCCATGGCTTATTAGCTGTGATGCTTAAAGCAGAAGTGGCTAAAGTAGAAACAAATTATTTGGATTTATCAAAGAAAACATAGAATATGGCAAAACATTTGCAAAGTATATATTTGAGAAGCCTGTAGTATTGAGGGTATATAGAAATACTCTTATAAGACAATAATAGAAATGCTTATGCAAGCAAAGAACTGGATAGATATGTGTTCAAAGTGTGTGTGTGTGTGTGTGTGTGTGTTGCAAATGTATGAATAAATGTTAAACATTATAAGTCATTAATGAAATGCAAATCAAAGCCATGGCAACATACAATACCTAGCTAAAATGGCTATAATCAAAAAGAAAAGAAATAACAAACATTTGCAAGGATTTTGGAAAAATGGGTGGGGACTGGAACCTTCACATATTGTTGTAAAAGAGTTTGGTAATTCCTTAATAAAGTAAATATAAAATTATATGATTTAATAATTCTATTCTTATCCAAGAATATATATTCATATAAAAATGTGTACATTAAGGTTCATTAAAGCATGATTCATAATAACTAAAAATATAAACAACCCAAATGTATGTCAAGTGAGAAAATAGTGAATTCCATTTTATTATATGGAAAATAGTCATATAATAGACTATTATGGAATATTGTTCAACCTTTTTATAAAGGAATGAATGAAGTGCTGACAGTATGTACTACAACATGGATGAATGTTGAAGATACTGTGCTAAGTGAAAGAAACCAGTGACAGAAAGATAAGTCCTATATGCTTCCATTATTTGAAGTAAGCAAAGCAAGCCAATCCAAAGACAGGAGATGAGTTAGTGGCTGCCATAGACAGGAGAAGAGTTAATGGTTGCTGGGGGCTTGGGAAAAGGGACAAGAGGGAGAAGATGCTAACGGGTACAAGGTTCCTATTTGGGGTGCTAAAGATGCTATGGAATACACAGTATGCATGCCTACTGAATTCTGTATTACACAGGAATGTCTCATATTATGTAGACAATTCCTTAACACACATAAAGGAAAATGGGAATATGTCAGTTTTGTTCCCAGAAAACAATGAAAGTAAATTCTTTCAGCCTACTAGTCCCCTTTTTAAAGTGTTTTATCCAGTACTTCTCAAATTATCTACTGAAGAATCTGTTTGTTTTCTAACCTATGATGGATTAATGCTTTTTATTAGGTATACCAAATTGATTAGAAAAAATGGAGTTAAAAAAAACTAAAAGTCTGTAAAGTACAAAGCTAATGATTTCATCATTAGACTCATAAAATTCTAGGACATAAAAATTTGAGTTCTAGGTCAATTTTTAAACTTACAAGTCTAACAACCAGTGATGTATGGATGGAATGGGTGCCAACGAGTGGAACTCATTTTGAGTAGAATTGATAAAAACTGCACTGAACTCTGAAAAGGGATAAATATTTGAGGGGTGGATGTTACAAGAAGTCTTTAAAGTAATAAATATTGTTTTCACTGTTGTCCACAGACTACCATTGATGATATTGAAACCATTTTAGGAGTAACAGAAGAAAATAAAATGATATTTGTAGGAGAAAAACAGCGCCAAGAGGAGGAAGATAACATTTATGAGCCTGTTGAAATAGACTCAGAAACAGTCTGACTTTGGATACCTGTCTAGAGCAAGAAAGAATGTTTGCTTTGCAGTTAGTATAAAAGTGGGGAAGTTAGTTTGCTTTGTTTGCCAAGAGATAAATCAGAACAAATTATAATGTAATCTTTAAAATCTTGTTTATTACGCAACGTTATTTTACTCATTAAATTTAAGCCTACTGGTGTTTTCAGTGTGAGTGCTCAGAATCCCTTCCTCCTCCCAAAGTAGCCACAAAAGGGAAAAGAAAAAAAAAAAAAAAGCCAGAGGAAGGCTTTGGCCCACTACTGCATCTGCTTCTCCATGAATTCATGACTTTATGAGTCACTCTTGCTTTCTTGCATTTTATACGTTTTCTCCTGCTTCCAAAAGCTTCTGCATTTAAAACACCAAATAGAGCTGGGCGTGGTGGCGCACGCCTTTAATCCCAGCACTTGGGAGGCAGAGGCAGGTGGATTTCTGAGTTCGAGGCCAGCCTGGTCTACAGAGTGAGTTCCAGGACAGCCAGGGCTACACAGAGAAACCCTGTCTCGAAAAAAAAAAAAAAAAACAAAACAAAACAACAACAACAAAAAACACCAAATAAACCAGAATGACCACCATTTGTCAAAACACGAGTGTCTTCTTTTCCCAAAATAAATGACATCAGTTTTAAATGATTCCTTATCATCCATTTTACATTGTACCAAGCCCTTATTACTTGTTCTCACTGTCACACAGTAGGAAAAGCCAATGTGGAGTTAACTGTGGCATCAGAGTATGTCTAGGTGGCAGTATCTGCTCTGAGTTTAAGACTGTGTAATTGGAGCCCTTCGCTGGAATGAGAATTTCTGTTGCTAGTTGTCTGCATGATACAACAGTAGGATTTTTACAACGGAAGTCAACGGTACCTTTTAAAGGGCGAATAGCTAAGTTAAGCAGTGCTGCCCCTCTCAGCCTGTGCTTCATAACTGTCTAAAAACATTTCCACATCTGCCAACTTTACTGAACGATAAATAGGCAACACCAAAATCACATACAGTTTTAAAGAACAATCTTTATGTCTATAACACACATTATTTGGGAAATGAGTATTTTTTTTTTTTTTTTGGCCTGTGGAATTTCAATCATTTTAAAACTGCTTCCGCCACAGGCTAAGAGTTTTTGTTACAAAATTAACATTTCTCCATGTCTGCTTTTGTTTAGCCATTGTAGGAAATACATTAATTAGCCAGGTTTTTGTCTGTGCTAGGTACAGTGATGACCTCTTTTTCTTGCCAGATCTCTCTAATCCATACGAGAAGCCTATTGTCCAAACACTTGACGAATAGGAAGTGCTACATGCCCGATAGAGTCACTCTTCTATCGAAGCCAGAGCAACATAAGGTCCAGGAGACTCATTAGTTCACTGGCACAGTCATGTCCTGAGAGTAAATGAAACCCTCTGTCTCCTTATGGCTCTCATCTGCTCTGGACTTTAAAAGAAAACTGTCTCCGTTTTGTTCAGCACAGCAGTGGATCATTCACATGGCCAAAGCCCTCCTCACAAAACCGTTAAAGCCATAGGGAAGTTCCGAGTGTGGACTGTGATTAGCACTGCTGAGCCTGGAGCTGCTGGCAACAGTGAAGGAGCTCACTCTCCGGTAGGTTTTTTAACCACATGATTGGTTTTTCAAACAATACCTCTTGCCTTCTTTGCATATATCCTCATTTTGCAACACAAAACACTTAATTCTAAACTCAGGCCTTTTCAGATTCAGGTCCACCCTACAGTGATAGGAAGAAGGCTCTCTGACTAAACACCTACTTCAAAATGAAAGGCAAAAATATCTGTAGACTAAAACAATCATGTCAAGTAATTAAGTAGAAGAGGACAGAGGAGCAGATTAAATTAGTAAAATGCTTTAATTACAGAACATTTGCAAAGAAGCATAGTCCATTATCTTTCAGTACATATATGTTACAAAGACATTGTGGAGCTAGCAAACAAAATTCAATTTGAAAATGTGCTAATGTGTGTGTGGTGTCCAAAAGTATCCCAAACATTGTCAAGTGAGGATGAACTGCTGACTTTTTACTGGTCTGTGTTAGTAAAAACCAAAAAAAAAAAAAAAAAGTAAAATGTATCATTTTTCTGCTGAACAGTAGAGCTAATTCTGTATGAGATATGGTTTACTATCTAATGCTAAATATCTGCACTAGCAAAGTGTACACACTACTTAGGAGAGCATTATTGGTGAGTGTCTTCTTTAATATACTGCCCATCTCATACCAGTGGGTCAGACAACCATGCAGTCCACTGGCATGCCTCTTGCCCATCAGCTACTTATACTTGCCACCTACTGAGCATTTAGTAGGGCTAGATACAAAGTGGACTAGAATCTCTGTAATTCTACTGCATCTTCCCAGCAAATGCATGCAGACACTTATTACTACTGTCCTCATCTTACATATGAGAGAAAAAAAACCCACAAGATTTAGTAAGATTAATATTTCACCCCATGCTTTAGTGAAGTGAAAATAAATTTGAGATTTGCTTCTCTTGGCCATGAATTTTAGCATTTTGTATAAAGTAGAAAGTTTAATTTCACCTGCTGCATAGTACACAATAGGTTTGCTTTCTTTTATAACAAATTCTACTGTGTTGCCTAAAATATAGGAAAACAAGTTAATTTGTGCACATCTCTTGATAATAAAATCAACTTGCTAAAGCAGTCCTTGGAGGATTAGAGCAAGGGCATGGGGGAGGGGCATATGTGGCTGTACTGGCTAGTTTTGTGTCAACTTGACACAGCTGGAGTTATCACAGAGAAAGGAGCTTCAGTTGAGGAAATGCCTCCATGAGATCCAACTGTAAGACATTTTCTCAATTAGTGATCAAGGGGGAAAGGCCCCTTGTGGATGGGACCATCTCTGGGCTGGTAGTCTTGGGTTCTATAAGAGACCAGGATGAGCAAGCCAGAGAAACCAAGCCAGTAAAGAACATCCCTCCATGGCCTCTGCATCAGCTCCTGCTTTCTGACCTGCTTGAGTTCCAGTCCTGACTTCCTTGGTGATGAACAGCAATATGGAAGTGTAAGCCGAATAAACCCTTTCCTCCCCAACTTGCTTCTTGGTCATGATGTTTTGTCCAGGAATAGAAACCCTGACTAAGACAGTGGCCAAGATATATTATATCCATGTATAACATTTTCAAGTGATAAATTTTTAATTTATGTATTTACTTATTTTGAGATAGGATTTCACTATGTAGCCCTTGTTGGCCCAGAACTCACTATGTAGACCAGGCTGGCTTCAAACTCACTGATATCTGCTTCTCAGATCCCAAGTACTAGGAGTAAAGGCATGTACTACAATGCCAAACAAACTTTATTTTTAAATAAAATCACTTTATTCTAATTATCTCACAAACAAAAACATTATACAGCTACATTAAGGAAACCACTTAAGCACCTGCCCAGTCAGTACTCGACTCTACATCTCAATGAATTTCTTTACAGTGAGAATGGTTATTCTGAAGCAATGGGGTTTTGTGGTGGTTTGAGTAAGAATGGCCTCAAACACAGACACTATTGCATATGCCAGAAAGATTTTGCTGACAGGACCCTGATATAGCTGTCTCTTGTGAGGCTATGCCAGTGCCTGGCAAATACAGAAGTGGATGCTCACAGTCATCTATTGGATCAACACAGGGCCCCTAATGAAGGAACTAGAGAAAGTACCCAAGGAGCTAAGGGGGTCTGCAACCCTACAGGAGGAACAACAATGGCCATCAATGAGGGGAGAGGCCCTTGGTCTTGCAAAGATTATATGCCCCAGTACAGGGGAATGCCAGGGTCAGGAAGCAGGAGTGGGTGGGTTGGGGAGCAGGGTGGGGGGGTATAGGGGACTTTCAGGATAGCATTTGAAATGTAAATGAAGAAAGTATCTAATTTTTTAAAAAGATGAAGAATGTCCTCCACAGGCTCATGGAGTTGAATGCTTGGTCACCCAGGATTGGCACTAATTGGAAGAATTAGGAAATGTGACCTTTTGGAGGAAGTGTGTCACTAGGGGAGGACTTTAAGGTTTCAAAAGCCTATGAGAAGCCCAGGGTCTGTCTGTCTGTCTGTCTGTCTCTCTCTCTCTCTCTCTGCTTATGGATCAGGATATAGTCCTCAGATACTGCTCTAGCATCTGCCTACATGCCACCATGTTTCCTGACATGATGATAATGGACTAAACTGCTAAAACTGTAAGCCAGCTCCCATTAAATGCTTTCTTTAATAATAGTTGCATGGTCACGTCTCTTCACAGCAATAGATCACTGACCAGGAAACTATCATCCCCCCAACCTCACATCCCCCTCCCTTTTCAAAAGCAATAAGTTTGTCTCTCTGATGGCTATTCTAATATACTTTTAACTTTTTGTATGACACTTACAATAAATATTAATATAACAGAAAATACATTTGTGAATTGGCAGCATTGTAAATCATCACAATTATGTGACCAAATAAACAGGGGAGAAAGAAAACGGTGTCAACAGAGGTCTCCTGAGGTGTGACATCTGTAAGACTTTGGTAGAGAAATGACACTAGAAAAGGGTTGGAGTTTGGAAATAGAGAAGTCACATTGTGAAGATTTAAGAACTGAGTATGAGGTCAAGAAGTAGAAGGGACTTCTGACAAGATGTTAAGTAACTTAGGAAAGGGATCATCTCATCTGTACCATCCTAAGAACTATAAACATCCTGTTTTTCAAGTGTGGAAAATATACTTCCTATCATGAGTAATGTATTAGTAAGCATCTGATAGCTTTAATAATTAATAACCATTTGTTTTCATCTGGCACCTTTCTTCTAAAGAGCTCAAAGCTCTTTGCATTTGTTATCTCATTAATTCCCCACATTGTCCCTGTGGGGAAAGTAATAAGTATCTTAACATTTAAATGTTTATCTTTCAAAATTTCTCAAGCATACATTAATTATATTTCCAAAAGTATAAATGTTCATTAGTTTTATTTTACTGTTCTTCTAGCTTTAATGTGCAGAGCTCATTTGTTCAGTTCCTCAAATGCACTAATCATAGTCTTATTTGGAAAACTCTAAGTTGGCAAGATCATGTGGTGGTGGAAGCAAGAGAGAGAGGAAGCATTTGCTTTTCCTGTTTTCCCTTCCAAGTACTAACCAGGCTAGACCCTGCTTACCTTCCAGGATCAGATAAGACTGGTATGTTCAGGAGGGCCAGAGCCTGCCTTTGCTTTTCTTACTAGAAAACTTTTGGTTCAATCCACTGCAAGTACAAACGAAGTGTGTTGTGGATCCTTTCCCCTTTATTATATGGTGTTAGTGTGCTGACAGCTTAGTCTTCAGGTGTAACAGTATTGAGAGCTGGAAGATCAGACTCTGATGAAAGATAGTTAGGTCACAGGGCATCACCCTTGGAAGAAGTTAATGTAGTCCTCCAAGAAAGGAGTTAATATTTCATAAAAGCCTGCTATAAAACAAAGGTACCGGGCTGGTGAGATGGCTCAGCGGGTAAGAGCACCCGACTGCTCTTCCGAAGGTGATAAGTTCAAATCTCAGCATCCACATGGTGGCTCACAACCATCCGTAACGAGATCTGGCGCCCTCTTCTGGAGTGTCTGAAGACAGCTACAGTGTATTTACATATAATAAATAAAATAAATCTTTAAAAAAAAAACAACAAAAAACAAGGGTACCATACATGCTTGACTTCTGTAGACAGCTCTTTGTTTCCCTTTCCCATCCTGTCATACAACCAAGGGGCCCCTAGTAAGATGATGGCATTATGTCATTTGGACTTTGTAGTCATTAGCTGAGTAACAAATAAACATCTCATTGCTATAAAGAACCTATCATCAGGCATTTTGTTATAGCAGCACAGAATGTACTAAGACACCATTCCTTCTACATTATATGCCTCAAAATAGTCAGCACTGTATCTAAGAGCCTGAGGTAAAGTGCACTATTTTTATATCACTTTTTGAAACCTGCTGCATTTTCTTGGCGCTACATCCCAAAGAAACACAGACTTAATAAGGGCCAGGAAGCTTGTGTTATAGCTCTCCCTCTCTTTAGTCTAGTCATACCTTCCACAATTTTCCATCTAGATAAATGGCAGATGCTAATACCTGCTCCTTAGGGAAGCCACAGAGATTAAATAGGCAATGTTGGGAGAGTATTTCAAAGATGAAACATTCTGCATAAATGTTTAAGCATTATTATTACACTGTTACTTCAAATGGAAGTTCTAACTTTGAAATGTGATTATACACTTTCTAGGGGGAAAAATCTTCATAACTACATATACAGGTTTATTTTTCTCTCTAACAATCTAACTCATGGTTGTGAAACTTTATTGCACTTGATGGAGGGCCTTGGCTTTTATTAGTTTTAAACTGCTGGTTTCTGGGGTATTTATGTAAATGAGGGGAAGACACCAAAACAGTAAATAACAAGCACGTCCCTGCTGTTTACAAATCTGTTGGTAAAAACAACCTAAATAGAGCACAGGAAAATATGGCTTTGTATTAAATAGATTTGGGAGGTTTTATTTTAGTTTTTCACTTTGTGTGTTTGCCTTGGGAAGGCACTTGTGTGTGCATCCAAATGTGAAGGCCAGAGGTCAACCCTGGGTGTCATTGTTCAGGTACTATCTTTCCTTTTAAGTTAGATTGTCTCACTGGCCTGGAATTCCCCCAGGTAGGCTAGGCTACATACTTGGCCAGTAGGCCTGTGATAACCACCTCTCTTGGCTTTCCCAGCACTGGATTACAAGGCTAACCACTATGACTGGCTTTTTAAAAACAAAACAAAACAAACAAAAACAAAAACAAAAACTCCATGGATCTGGGCCTTCATGCCTTCAAGGTAAGCACTTTGCTGACTGAGCCATCTTCCCAACCACTGGTTTTATATTTTGTTTTTGAATAATGGATTTTCTCAAAAACTTTTCTTTGCCACTCTGTAAATTTTGCTTCATGTCTGCAGTTATCACTATGTATACACGTGTTCTGTGTGGGTGCCACCAGACATTCATATATACACGCATACATACATACATACAAGAAAAGAAGGAGGGAAAGAATGAAACAACAAACTCCAATAATTTGCAACAGTAGTGAAAAACAAGAATGGTATAAATGTTCAACAAGTCTTTTTATGGATTATTTCCATATTTTCATTTATGGGAAATATGAAACCCATAAGACCTCCATGTAACTATAGAAACCATATGTTACTATGCCTACCACATAATTTAGCCATTCTACTTGTAGGTATTTACCCAACAGAAAAAGAAAACCCATGCTCGTAGAAGTACTTGCAATAAAAGTCTATTAGAAACCGGGCGTGGTGGCGCACGCCTTTAATCCCAGCACTTGGGAGGCAGAGGCAGGCGGATTTCTGAGTTCGAGGCCAGCCTGGTCTACAAAGTGAGCTCCAGGACAGCCAGGGCTATACAGAGAAACCCTGTCTCAAAAAAACAAAAACAAAACCAAAAACAAGTCTATTAGAAATTCCAAATAAAACTGGAAAGAACCCATTGCCCATGAAGAAATAACCACTGACTGATAGGACACAATGGGGCACTATTCAGCAATGAGAAAGAATGATGTGCTGATAAACTTGATGGCATACAAGAATATCTATTCACATAGGATGAACAATTGCAGACAGAAAGAGTGTACATATTTAACATTCTAGAAATCAGAAATTGCAGGAAATGCTTGCCTGGGGGTGGACTAGGGCAAGGGGAAGCAGGAAGGTGATAAAGGAACAATAGTCACTGGTTGAAATGTAAATGGGTTTTTGGATAAATGCATACATTGAAACATTGAACTATACACTGTAAATATTCTTAAAGATGAATAAGACCACATACTGGTTAAAGTGAATAAGGGTATATTTAATCAGGATTATACTAGTTATAGCAATGGGGTAAGAGTCCAATGTCAACTGTGATCAATTTTGATTGTTAAAGAGGTAACTGGGCATTATGAAAAGAAAATGAAATAGAAAGCAGAAAGCTGCTTGGTAGAGTAAGAGATGAAACATAACAAGAAGAAAGAAGGAGCTGTTTCATGCGAAGCTCACTTATGAATGCAAGCTCCTCACTTCCCACAGAGTAGGATGGTTAGGAGCTCTATCTTCATGTATTTACCTAAATAAAAAGTAAATTCTTTTAGCAAACTTGAGCTTTCTCCAGCAACTGTAAGGAGCACTAGTAATACCTAGAACAGGGCTTCTTAAGCTCTTTCCACTACTAACACCTTTTCACCCAAAGAACTTTTACATAGCTCTGGGCATACAGGTATATAAAATATGCCTGTCCAAAAAAAAAAAAAAAAAACGTACTGATAAGTCAACAACTTATGCTCAATTTATATGCATAAAATTTTTACCATTTATTAAAGATGAAAGAAAATTTCCCCACTAATGAGATAGACATATTTTCTTATTTTTACATAAAGAATTGAATCAGCTTAACATTTGGTACTACAAAGCATACATCTTCAATAATTTTTAGAGTAAGCAAATACTTTTGTGTCATTATTTTATATAAATTTGTAGTACTGAATGGCATAAGTGTATTTAGGACATTTCAGAGATTGTTGGAAATTCTGTCCTAATGCCAAGCCAAATTTATTGAATTATTTTTATAAAATTTAAGTAAGCAATTCAAACATTTTTTTACTTCAAACTATTTTTAAACCAAATACTCTAACACAATTTAATATAAAGATATTAATTTGATACTTACATTTGATACATGACAGTATGACATTAAAAGTCTGTGTTTTCAGTAATTAAACTCTTATGTTTCTGTAAGAACAGAAAACTCTGCACACATAGTAAAAATACTACAGCTTATAGCATACAATCGCCTTGAATCTGAGCGGGGATGTCCCAGGCTGGATTAACTGGCACACCATGGCTTGACAGTGTCTTGTGCTCAAAACCAAAATGGAGTGAGGCTGTGAGATGCAAAGAGCAGGCACTGCCAGAAACCCAGGCCAGTCCGTGCTTGATTCTGAATTAAGGTTTAGGCTTGCTACCACCATATTCCATTATGCAACTTCATTTGAGGTCACAACTCAAAGTTTAAGAAGCTGGGATCTACAGGATGAAGCCTTGAGCTTTATAGATGGTCAGTGTTTGAGACCTCATAAGCCAGTGTTGAAGCTATAGGAACAACCACTGAAATGGTGGAACAATGGCTACTTCTTAATGATGGGATCATAGTTTGTTTGTTTGTTTTTTCCTATTGCACAATGAACCTGTGTGACATTAATGGAAAAGAATGAAACAATCTAATTGTATGGGAAAGGTTTACACAGAAATGCATATAAACATAAAAAAGTTGTACTATCTCAAGTGATAATGAGCTATGGGTGACAGCCTGAGAACCTTATTACCATCACCTAGTTCCAAGCAGTTAAGGATGCTACCAGAGAGTAATGCCAAGTTCCTCAGCAGTCTGGAAACTGTTTTAATTCTAAGCGTACCATTCTTACTCCCTTCTAGAATTCATTCTACACCATAACTTTTGTGTCATACCTACCCAAATAGAGACTGACTTAACAGGAAAATGACCACACTCGCCCCACACCAAGGATTTTGAAGGACACAATAATGTTGATTTGGTGTTCACAAACTGAAAGTCGTATGGAATATATACTGCATCTGCTTTAGATTTATTATGTCTTAGTGTGGTTTTGGTCCCACCTATTTATTAATGAACAGTACTTTCTCCTCTCTAGTCATGAGTTTCCTAGTACATAAAGTAGGAAATGTAGTTGGTGTTTGTTTCCTTCCAGCTCAAGAATTTGATGGTTCTATGCTTCCATCATCAAAGCATCAGAAGAACATAATTTTACATGCCACAGAAAAAGGTGGGTTTTCTTTTTCTGGCATTGTTCTTTCATTTATTAGAAACAATGGATAAACATATTTTGAGCTTATTTTTGTAATTGTATAGCTTCTTAATCTTTCTCATCTGTTACCCAATGAGCTGTAATTATTAAATAGTTAAATTTGTATTGGTTTTGAAATACCTCGTTAAAATGCACACATTTTTCTGATGAAAGTTTGAAAGTCTC